>JAOWBB010010408.1:0-78667 GCA_028565995.1 Ricinus marginatus
TTCTTAACTTTTTTTTTTTTTTTTTTTTTTTTACATTTAAACTATTTTCATGAAAAATTTTTCAATTATTTATTTATTAACATTAATATAAGTTTATTAATTATATATCAAAGAATATGTAAAAATACATGAAATGAAAAAAAGAAGTTTATTTATTTCATATTTTTAGGAAACTTATAATTCATTCCATTACACTTCCTTACTTTATCTAAGTGACTTTAGTCGCGATTTTTTTGGTGGAAGATTCGTCTTCGTTGACCCAAAAAACAAAAGCACTGTAATTGAACCCAGAAAAGGAAGGGTATCAACATTCACTTCAGGAGCAGAAAATCCTCATTATGTTGAAAAAGTTACATCTGGTACAAGATATGCTATCACAGTTTCTTTCACTTGTGATCGAACGCAAGCCATTGCGGATCCTCAATTCAGACAGTTACATCTTCGGCCGTAATGAAAATTTGTGTTTTAATAAAAATTTTTAAATTGAAAAATTCAATTTTCAAATTTTGAAAAATTTGAAAAATGTCAATCGTCTCAGTGTAAAATGTGTTTTTAATAATATTTATTCAGTTAAAAACATTACATAATTAAAAATGTAAGAAAAAGTTGCATAATTTTTATACACTACTTTAATATATCTTTAATATATTTACTCAATATTTAGAGATAAACTTTTAAAATTATTTTAATTTCTGTAGTAAAATTTAATTTCTTTAAAATTTCTTGTTTGAACAAAATTTATTGTACATGTATAATTTTTTTCAATTACAACAATTTACTAAAAACCGTTTATTCTCTTAAAGAAAGATGCTTAACCAAAATCTCAAGAAAAAAAATTTAGATTTGAATTACAAAACAGTTTTAAAAAAATTTTAAAAATGTTATTTTTTGGAGAAAATTATATATTTTATATAATATGTTATATATATTTAAAGACAGTATTTGGCACAAGGTTATAAATTTTTAATATTATATTATAATTAATCTTATTTTTAAGATTGTGAGAATATAAAAAAATGGAAGTTTAAAACTATTTTCATTACTGGAAATGATTATTTGAAAAATGTTAATAATATATGTAAAATAAATTATCTTCAATTTTTTTGTGTAAGAAAAAATTGTTTACAAAATATTTAATCTTCGTCGCTACTCCAGTTATCTAATGTACGTATAAGAGATATTCGCGAACAGTTTTTCTCTTTATATCTAATACTTTCTGAGCAAGCTTCTGTCTGCGAATCATCTGGTGTCCAAATTAACACATTTCTGTCTTTACCTCCTGTATATAATTCCTGATTTGTTTGTCTGTAAAAACTGCAATTTACGATATTGAAATGGCCATGTAAAATGCGAATTGTTCTTCCTGTGTATATTTCAATAACATAAATATTTCCCTCGGACGGTACATAAACTAAAGAAGGTTTAGAAATATTTGTAGTTGCAAATTCTACATGTCTTTTGGCATCATTTTTAATTTTCCCATAATTTATCATTTGATGGTGGCCATTCAGCGTCTCCCACAATCTCAATCGATTATCCGTTCCAAACGAAAGTAATAACAAACCATCTTCAGTGAACTGAAGACCATTCACATAGCCAGAATGGGCAGTCGCAGCACTGCTTTTTCCATTGTACTGATCCAAAACTTGTAAGCAGCTTTTGCTAGATCGTATATCCCAAAACAATATTTTGTTATCAATACCGCCAGTAGCCAACATATATTCGCTGACTGGTGACCAACTGCAAGCCAATACAGAACTGTTATGTCCTCTTAGTTCATGTATTGAATTTCCCGTGCGTAAATCTATTAATTCAACATGTTTCACAGAGCTGGCGACTGAAATTTTATTGAAATTTTATTTTCAAATGCAACTGGTTACTTAATTATTAGTCAAGAATAAAATTTGTTAGAAGATTAGACAAAGAAATGTTAATTTTAATTATAAATTTCTAATTGAACTTTTCTTGAGTCACTTTGATTTCAGTTTTCAATCTTATTATCTGAATGAATAAAATACTACATTTTTTTGTGATTCTCACTATATAAGAGGAAAGAAATGAGAACAAATAAGTACCTAACTAAAGCATTTTGTTTAATCAACATGTTGCATAACAATTTTATTTGGTTACAAGTGCTTTGGAACTTTGTATAAAAGTAATGGGGGATGTATTCTTACATCATTTTCTACCTTCCAGATTAAATTTGACATATAATTAAGATTATTTACACATATTATAAATAAAAACTATTATAAGTAAATTTTGTCTATTATTTCATAAATTTATCAACATTTGAATTTCTTTCCTTTAATTGCTTTTTTGTGACATAGTAAAATTAATAATTTTTTACTTTTTCAAAAATTTCAAAACTTTATCAACTTTAAAATCTCTATTTGTTTATAAAATTACTTGAATTTATAATAAATTTTTTCATATTAAGAAAATTTTAATCTGTAGGATTACCAGCTACAACTGGATGTGATGAAGGAATATTTGTGCAGTGATGATGATATATTCTTCCTTTGCTGTTAAAAGTCTCAACTGGTTTCATACAGTTAGCATCCCATACTTTTAATTTTTGATCAGAGCTACTTGTGATGAATAATTCATTGTCTTCACCATACCATGATGAGCATTCAACACTGCATCTATGAGCAGACTTATGATTTTTGCTTATTTTATAAATGCACTTTGCAGTATAATGAGGTCGACCGGAGAAATTAAATAAGTCGTGAATATATATGCTACCATCTGAACATCCAGATAATAAACTGAAAGAGAATTCTTACAATTTATGACTGAAATGAAAAAACTACCTCTATATATTAATTTAATTTTATTAGAATATAACTTTACTATCTATTCTCTGAATTGTCTATGTCCAAACAATTCACCCCTCCTGTGTGAACGCTTTCAACATCTTGATATCTACTGAGATCTATAAAATAGGAACGTCTCGTAATTTCATGTTGTTTAAATTTTGCAGAAGAAATAATCCCAGACTGAACTAAAAAATAATCCTTTATCATTCTGGGATTGTGTATATTAATACAATTAAACAATTTTTATCTTAATTACATTGTCATTTTTTCTAAATAATGACGAATAAATGAAAGTTACTTTATCAAGAATTATTAACGCAAGCATTGATTTCATAACTAAATGTCGATTAAATTTAATCTATAAGCAAATGATTCAAATAATTATTATAAATGAGTTATTCTCAATATTATGGAACAAATAATAAATTTATATAACACTAAAACGCAATCAAAATTTGCATCGTCAATAAGAGTTAGCGACACTAATAACAAAGTGTATTCGTTGTAACCTTTCCTTCAATTTTTATGTGCTCTGTGGTTTGTTGTTTAAATGGCTGTTAGATCAAGATTCATAGCTCCTTAAAAAATATTTATGTATTTATTATAGGTGTAGAATTTATGATAATGAAATTAATTTACAATAAAGGATCGTAAAGAAGAGCTTATTACAAATAATCATAGGTAAAAGGGTTGTTCTTATTATTACTGCTACATTTATAAAAGTAATTAAACATTTTTCTCAACTGATAATTCTTAAAACGCAGTGGAAAAAAAATTATAATGTTAAAGGGAAACAATGCTGAAATATTCTAATATTTCAAAACTTAACGATTTTTAACTTCAATAATAGAAATAAATTTCAGGTATGTCTGAAGAAGCGCAGAAATCTAGTAATCGATCAGAAGATATATTATCAGGTTTTCAAGTGTATCCTTTTAAGAATATATCCGTTAAATTTATATTCAGATTAATCGATTTTTATGAAATGTAAAAATAATATAAAATTTTTCAAAATGAAAAAGAAATATAGTTTTTGATAGACGTAAATTTTAAACTTATAAAATTATAATTTATAACTTCCGGTACAATTTTCCAATTGTACCAGAATTTTAAATTGGAATTAATCAGTTAGAAATAAAACATCACTTTTAAAGAGCTACTTATTCAAACAGGGGAACTAACTTAAAAAAGTAAAATATTTAAGATCTTTTATAAAATTTTATTTCATAAATTTTACTTCATAATGCATATTTGCAACATTTGTTTTGTTTTTCACATCATGATAGCATTTAATTTATTGTTCATAACAATTAAAAAGCTATTTTCCATTTCAAAATATGTAATAATTATTAATCATAATTAAATAATTGAAATTATATTAACTTTTACTTAAATATGATAAGATTTAGAAACTAATTTCAAATATAATTTTTATTATTTACATTACTTTTTATCAGGAATCTTTATTTTTAAATTATTATTAAAACAAAATGTATAGATTATTTTTTTGAAACTTTTAAAAATATGAAGGTGATATTTTCTTAACACTTTCATAGTAACTGGATGAATTTGCGGGATGTAGACACTGGTAAAATTCTCTGGCAAGTGAATGAAGACTTGTAAGCATTATTTAATTTTGACTTAGCAATTAACTAACAATTAAATAATCTTAAAATTTTTGTAGTTTTTCTTGTCTAAAGGAAAAAATTAAATATTTATAATTTGTAATGTCATAGTTTTCTAGTTTTGTTTGAAAAATGATTTTTAATTTTACTATGATTATCTATGAATTTCAGATCAGTTCCTAATGTAGAACATGAGGTAAGAGTTCCAAAGAAAATTTTAAATTGCAGAGCTGTATCAAGGGAGATAAATTTCTCTTCAGTTGAAAAAATGGAAAAATTTAGACTAGAGCAGAAAATATTGTTTAAGGTAAATTCAGTTGTTTTTTCTGTAAAGTTGCTAATAGTGAAAGAAACTAAATATTCTGGGATTCATATTTTAATAATTTTTTTTTTACAAATTTAATTTAACTTATTTTAATATGGTATTGATAATGTTACAGAACAGATGTTTAGAAGAATGGTACTTTGAATTTGGATTTGTCATACCTAACTCAACAAATACTTGGCAAAGTCTTATTGAAGCTGCACCTGAATCTCAGATGATGCCTGCAAATGTATTAAAGTATGGGTTCTTTGATATTACTTTAAAAATAAATAAATTTTATTTTAAACTTATAGAATTTTTGCTTTAATTTAATATTTTGCCTAAATTTTCATATTTTTTTGTAGAAAAAATATAAAATTCAAGTAAATACATATATTTAGAGCAATAATCTTTTATTCTTATATGAAGACCATTCTTGCAAATGTATTGTTTCATATTTATGGTAATTCATAAAATTCTAATTTTTTTTTATTTTTTTAGTGGAAACGTAGTTATAGAAACAAAATTCTTTGACGATGAGTTATTAGTTTCTACATCGAGGGTTCGATTGTATTACGTCTGAAAAGCTGGAAATTCTAGGTTTGGTAAAAAAAATTATTGAATGTTATTTTACTGAGATTTATAGAAATAATAACAGCTAATGATTAATTGTATTATACAGGTTTTTGAGAAGCCACACGATGATCAGCGTTATAGTGATAATTTTAAGCTGATATAAATCTTATACTGATACATCATGATTTTTTGGATTCTGTAAAACTTTTCAGTGATGAAGGTCAATATTTTTAAAATAGGAACATAGAAAATATTTAAATGAACAAATGGCAGAAACAAGTAAATTCTTTGAAAATATTAAATTTATGTCACTTCCCATATAAATTCTGATAGTTTAGTAAATATGGTTGGTAGAATTCGGAAAAAATATGTGATGACGTTACCACATTTATTAATAGACTTTTATTTTAAAAAATTTCCTTTTTTAGATCTTAAAATTTAATAGGATTATAACTGGAACTAATAACCTATCTATTTTATAAAATGTTATGCAAGTTGTTAATAGTTTAACATCGACTGTATTCCAATTTGATCATTATTTTCATAAGAAGCATAATCCACGAGATGAAATTTTTTTACCAGCCTAGCAATTTTTCATCACATGAAAACCTCTTAAAATAAACTGAAAAATTAGCTACTTAATGTTAATGTAATTTATTTAGATTTAAATATTTTGCCTATGGTCTAATCATTTAAAAACATTTATTATAGACTATAATAATTTTAAAAATTTATTGATGAAGTGACAGTGATTGTGCAATTTACTTGGCTGTTCTTCGCAATGTCATAAATGAAAAAGTGATTATTGTTTCCTAGGCAAATTTATTTATATATGTTATATTCGTTGTACTGTATATAATGCATTATATATATATATATATTATTCATTTTGATTATGTATAATTATATTTTATGTTTATATTTGTTTTTTTAACATTAACATGTCTATCAAGAATAATTCTTATAATTTTGATATCAATTAAACATTTGAAAATATCTCGGATCCAGATATTGCAGAGATTTATTACTTAAATAGTAGTAATATAAAAAATGGAAATTTTTTTTTCTCCAATTTGGGAAAAAATTATAGCAATCAATAAGTATTAATATTAATAATGATCGCAATAAAATGGAAATTATCTGCGTTTACTTATGTATTAACTGAATCATTCCGACATTGCAATGTAGACAATTTTTTTTGAAATTCTTATATATAATTATATGTTATAAATATATAATTATAATATACGTAATACATGTATTCCTAAGCGAAAGTAATGAGATTAGAATTTCGATAAATTAAATCTTTAAAATATTATTTTACAGCTCCAAATAGTATTTCTGTGCTAAAAATAAAAGTCCATTGTCTCGCTAGAAATTTAATCTAATCTAGTGCTTTTTATTTGTATAATCTTAATTCATTATGACAAGCACCATTAATTAGACTAAAGCTTTTTAAATCTATATAAAGGTTTGAAATGAAATGTTTTGATGACTTATTAAAAAATAAAAATGATTTATGAAATTCAATCTAAATGTCTTCACAAGCAATATGCTGATGAAATTTTACTTTCGTTCTGCATTCTGAATATAGAATATCTCAGAAACTTATGTAATTTTATAACTAAAAAATTAAGAATTTTTTTAAAAATTGATCTAAAATCAAATCCTATGAGCAACAAGAAACCTAGAACACCCGTAATTCATTTTCTTGCACCAAATATGATTGATCCTGTGTCTGGATGGGATGGGACGGCATCTGTTTGGGGATATAAGCTATTTTCATTCCCATTGGTTCGGGCCAAAAGAAATCCGTTACAGGATTTTACCCGTCCTACGCAAAATAAAACCATCCATTATTAAATCACAATTAATATTAAGAGGGATTTAATACGTAAAAGAATATAAATTGTATTGATTTCGATTGTCTTAGTATTATCAGTTACAGCCTGAAATATAGTGTTTGAGTTCAGCAAAAATATTAAAAGATATGATAATACAAAATAAGATAATTTTTTTCTAAATTCATCAGTTGCATTAAACTCTTACTATTTGCATTAATTAATAATGACTCCTGCAAAAATATGCTTGTCCTTATTTTAAACAAATTATGATTAAATCAAAAAATAAAAATTTCAATTGTTTCACAATAATAGTTTAATAAATAAATATATAAAAATTCAAGTGTAACGCAAAAATAAATGATTTCATTACAATAATAAAATGGAATTTTTAATCTGATATCCGCTAAACGGAGTTGTATATTTATTTCATTTAAAAATTTTAGGTAAATTGCAAACTTTACAACCCTAATTTATTCCTTATGCAGAATAAAATGCCATGTATCTCTCAACTTCAACTGGATCAACTCGTTCGCTGATAGCGGTGTCGTTCCATAACTAAGCACCGACAATTTCTTAAACATCCAAACTATCCAAGCACACCATAAAAGAATTAGAATTTTTAATATCACGGTTATTGCTTTCCAGTTGAGATTGTATCTGAAATTACATAATATTGTCTGAATATTCTTTACTAATGAAAAAAAGTTTTTCTGTAGATATTTAAATCTTTGAATAATGTTTTTATACCTGAATTTATTTTTTGTTTTTATCATTATATAAACGTACCCCATAATTTTAGTATTTTATTTAATGATTTATATTATTAATTAATAAAATGTTGTGAACATCAAAAAATTTAAACTACTCATTACCTAAATAAAACAGTAAAATGGTCAAAAAGGGCGGCCAGCAGCAAAGCTTTAAAAACAAAAGCTGGTAAGTAATGGTGAAGAAAAAGCGTCCTGTCCATAAAAAAATACGGAACATAATGCAGAATATATCCCGCCATTAGAACCTGGCCGACCTCAACGAATCTTGACCATTCTTCATCGGAAATATCGAAACACTGCCTTCTTCTCCTTAACAAATAAAATATCAGCAATATGCAATACATCAAGAATCCTAGTGACCCCGACCACCATATCACAACATTACCCAAAAGATGCACTTGAGCCTGAGAAATAAAATAAAATTCATTTTTTAGTCATTATTTTAAACAGATTTAGGAGTAAAATAAATAATTTTTACATGATAAATTACATTACTCGTTGGAGATACCCAATAAGCGATTGTTCTCGTCATCAACGGCCATTCAAAAGGTTCACTGGAGTACATATGACTTTGCAACGGTTCTTGATATGAGAACAACATCTTATATTGCAACTCTGCAAGTTTTTCCCAAAAAGTGAGAACTGTTGCTTGAGTAGGGATCATTTCTGCATTGACCATATCTCTTTCCCTCTCTTTTTGGTCGTCACCTATATACAGAAATAATAAAATTAAAAAACTTAATTCACTCTTTTTAAGCAAAAGCGAAACATCAAAATCTAAAGAAATACAGATTTTTGAATAGCTGAAGCTCTAATATTAAGTTTTGAAATTCGATATATTTGGTAGAAAAATCTCTAGAAAACACTGAAATAATTTTTAATGTTGCATAAAAATCAGTTAAATTAATTCAACAACATTAAAAAAATTTAAGCACTAAGAAATTAAATCCATTCAATTACTGAAAAACTTTGTAAAATCATAAAATTGGAATAAAAATTTAACTTTAAGTTTAAATTATTCATACTGAGCAAAGTATGAATATTTTGCTTAACGCATTACATAATATTTTAGAAATATTTTTCATATTCTCAGACCTATGGTTGCGAATAAATGATTAAAAAAAATCATTTTTATCTTTAGTTATTAAAGACAGAAAATTTCCGTAAAAATACAATAGGAGTCATAATAAAATAAATTATTCTTGTCTCACTTTTTGTATATCTATGTTCTTCCACATTCCATACACTACTGGGCTGGTTAATAATCCGATCAGTGACCACTTCATGTTGATTAAACCCCCATTCAGGAAGTTGCCGACCACTAAACTTCAGCACTTGAGATGAATTCACGTGAATTAGTCTAACCTAAAAATATTTTTATCTTATTAAGCCCAAGTAAATGAATTAGGTGTTTTATCGGAAGACTTAATTTATATCGTAAATCATTTGATCACCTGAGATTGAATAGCGTGCCATACTTCTCCAATTTGGTCTCTGTTGACTATATCAACTTTCCATAAATTTTGAGCAGGCATTGATACGTTATAATCAATGTAGCAACTTACTTCCTAAAATCAAAAATATTTGGTAAGAATATATCTTATAATTAGAATATATCTCTATACTTTCAAGTTATGATAGTTTAAAAGATTTTAATACCGTTCATAGTGAATGATTTTATTAATTTTACCGATATTAAAAAAATTTAATATTCATAATTCTCAAAGCTGTACTTTTTTAGAAATATATACTTTATGGTTTAATTTTAAAATTAATAGAAAAATTTTTTTTAATCCTATTTAAAAAAATGTCTTACATTGACTATAATAATCATAATTAACAGAGATGAACTGAGTGCATTTATTAGAGTTAAAAAATAACTCTTTATTTTTCCGTAAAAGATAGAATATAATCTTTCCAATCGACTTGTTACCTGATTTTGTGGCGACATGGGAGCGGCTACATCATGCGAATTCAATGCTCTGCTTGTTATTCCATGAATTAACTGAATAATGTCTCCGTGACGAATAGCATCGACAGGTTGTGTAACCATTAAATCATTCCTATTTGGTCTTTTAACGATCCACCAGTTATTTACATCTTTGAATGAATAACATGTGACTTGTTGTTGGTGAGATGAACCTCTCTTATCAGGATATCTTAAAGGATAAACGTGAGCATGTGAATGAAGCCAACAGGTCCGACCAAATGTATGTCGAAGAGTTATTTGCGAACCATGGCTGATTTCCAAAGGTTGTCCTTTTGTTATAGAAGCTAAACCTCCCTAAAATGTTTGAAAATGTTCATAGAATATTAACAAATTTCCGTAAATTGTCCAGATACTTAATTATGAAATAACTCTAATTTATGATCATGTAATCGTTGTTGCTCTAGGAAAAAATTATAAAAGAGAACATTACCTCTAAACTAGCTTGAAAGGCACTCGTCATAACGCTGTCATGAGGTCCGGCCTTGGATAAATAAGTGAGATGAACATAAAATACCATCAAATATACAGATAGAAAAGATACGAGAATAGCCGTACATTTTACAGTGAAATAAACTGCTAGAAATAAAGGCTTATTCTCGGGATTGCAAACATGTTTCCAAAACGAACGAATCAATATAGACAACCCAAGTAAACAAGAGAAGACTGCAATATATTTCACGCTGAAATGTCGAATTTCTATTTTATATGTTATGTAAATATTTTTATTTAAATATATAATAATAAAACTAAGTAAATATTAATTACGTTGAATAATTATTTGCACAAATCAAGTATTAATTATTTGCATCATAAATTATTTGCATCGTATTGAAAATTATTTGCATCAAAAGATCAAGTATTTAAAGTGCTTAGTAATTTAATTCATTAAAATAATAATTTTTTAGGAGAATAAAAATTAAAAACTAAAAAAAAACTTTATTAAGATGTTTCGTTAAGAAATAATTTTTCCATAAAAATGAATAAAAAAAATTACCATAAACTGCAAGTAAGAAATATTGTAGAGGAAATCAGCCACATCCACCAAGAAAATGAAAATGGTTTCTTGCACTTCGTAAATTTCAGTGTACACACCAAACCAGTAATAGAAAAAAATAATAAAATTGGCTCCATGAGAATGAACCTCGATTGTGTTAGCAAAGCATTATCTGAAAAGGAACAACAAAATATTTCACAAATGCAGTGACTATAACGGGAAAAAATCTAATATTTAGTTTTTCTTAGTGATTATACATATTCATGACTCATATCAGACGTTTAGCATATATTTACGATTAATTGATCGGATTTTGCTGGACAGTCGCTCATATAATTGCGTCAACATTCAACATAATAAATTTTTCATTTAATTATTTTCACTTACCACTATTAAATAGTTAGAAATATCTTTGAACTGGAATATAACACTTTTTTTCCTCATAATTTTTCTAAAAATGTAGTTTTATTACCATAAATTTCACCATAATGGATGCAGAATTAGTTCAGAAACTACAGAATTGCACAAGCAAAAGAAATTAGACAAACAAAATGCTGCAAACAAAAATTATATAAATGCGCACTTTTCCCATATTATTTATATGGTTATTCAATGCATATTATTCTTGTGCTACAATAATATTTAAAGCATGAAAATTAGAAACTCAATTCCATAATATGCATGAAAATTAAACAAAATTGCCCCATAAATATTTCATAATCAAACTTCAATTTAGAATTATTTTATAAATCTTAAACTAACAATCAAAATTAATGAAAAAATTTTTACAAACATGAGAGCAGATTAATTTTTATTATTAGAGATCACATGCAAATTACACAAATTACAAAAAAGTGAAAGATTAAAAATTGTGAATTTTTTACAAAGGTTTTCCATCTCTTCATTTTTTTAGTAAAAAATGTCAATCCAAATGCATTTATGATTATTTTTACTTTATTAGTGAATGATTTAATTCTTTTTTAATATAACAATTGTGCTTAAAACAAGATGATTTAATTTCAAGTTCTGTGCAACATCTGAGAACATTTATAATTTAACTGGTTGTTAACATCTCATTGTGGATATTGAATATTCTTTTAACAAATTTTCCTATTTTTAGATTATCAAACCCTTAATTTTTTCAAATAGTACTCTTATAAGCATTTATTTTGTTACACAATTTAAGAGAAGAATTATAAATATTAAATTATAAAAATAATTAAAATGCTTCAAAACTTATGCCTCATACATACCCATAACTATCAAAAAACCAGCTAAAGTTGCAGTCCACTGTGTAAATCCAAGCTCCAACATTAGTTGATAAACTGCAGGAATCAAAAAACTTCCACAAATAGCTGGAATGCATCTTAATGCAAATAAAGGCATAGTGTCTGGATAATCATTACCAATCTTTTGAAACTTGAACTGACCTTTAATAAAATAAGATATATAAAAGAATACAATTAAAAGCCAATTTAATTATAATTTCTATATCCAACTCAGAAGTTAATATTTTTATTGTATAAACATTAACAATTAACACACCATCAAAACCTCCTAAATAAGCAGCAGCAGCTACCAGCTGCTTTCCAAGTGGTGGATGAGAGTCAAAGAAGAAAATTTTCTTCATATATAAGCCCACATATTTTCCAAAATGTAATTCATCAAATACTACAGATCTGAAAAATATTACCTTAAATTAATGCAATTAACTCAATGAAGTTTAAGAAATCAATCTAAGACTTTTTATGTTCCAATAAAATTTGCAGTCAACTAGGATAGTTTCTTAGTGAAATATATAAAAACTTATTTTATATAAAAGCAGTATCTTTCACTTTAACTTCACTCATATCTAGTTATTAAATCTTTCTATGCATTTATTAAGTACTTATACTATAATTAAAAATCAAGCATTACAAAAATCATTTTGAAAATTAGAGAATTTAGTTTAACTTTAAAAACCCCTAAACTGATAAATTTATTTATCACTGAACTGATCACTTTGTCAGTTTATTTATATGATAAAATCATATAAGTCCATAATTTACATATAAAATACCAATTTCAAAAGTGTTTGTCACCTTGGCTCATCTAATTTATATAATCTTGTCGCTAGTCCCAAAAAAAAAAGCCCTGTAGCCATTAAATCTATCTGAAAGTTAATTGCAAGTCTGTTTTCATTTTCACATTCATTTTTCTTCCCAAAAGAAAATATATCGTTTTGTTTCATTTTCTTCATTACTGGAGAAATAATCTGTCAAAAGAAAACACCAATAAAAATATAACTGCAAAAACAGTTTTGTAAATTTTTCATTAGGAATATTTACCTGGCCTTTTTGGAACGTAAGTTAAATATAATTTCAAATTAACCTTTTATTTTCACATAGTTAATAAATGTCGTAACCGCAACTTACCTCCTTCGCTGGGCATTCCGTATTTTCTACCTTTTCATTAGTTTCTGATTTATCGACTTTACTAGTTTTGTTCGTTAACTTTTTCCCCAGTTGGGGAAGAATCTTTTTTGTTGGATAGTTTTCCGGCTTCATTGCACCTATTCTTTAAGTTTTGGGGCAGACTGAATTTTAAAAGTACTACATACTGCCCCGAGGCGTACACTATTAACGGTACATGGAAGTATCGTCAAATATATCAAACCATTTTCACTACTAAATATTCAGTCAAACCGAATGACCAATCATTAATGTTGTTTTTAATTTATATATGAAGAATTCTTTGGTGTCTTTTATACAAAACTTGGTAAACTGATATTTAAAAAGCAAAACACCAAAGGCACTACAAATACCTTTGAGAAAGTGTGCACAAGAGGGTTGCCTACATGCACAGCACTAAAGAAACGTCATTCGCATTCCGTCTACTAGTTGAGAGTTCTGCTAAGATGCAGCGTTGCTGTGAAGGTGTAATGTTTGTCTCATTCATTATTTTGCACGTTAAAATGCATTACTCGGCAAGGGGTATATGTTTCCATAAATTATGTGCTGATATACGTAATTTTACGTATACCAGTAATTTTCATTTGTGCAATTGTTAAAAACAGTGTAAAATTTTATGTTAATTATTTTTATTCATTTAAATGCATTTAAAAGACCGATTTTTTAATGTCGTTAATTTAAAAAGAAATAAATTGTTTTACAAGTTTAATCAATGGTCAATTAATAATATTAAATTTTATTTTTGTATGTAAAAAATTGATATGTGTAAAAGTTATTAATAAAATAATTATTCTTCAATAAAAAACATTATAAGTATGAATAAATGGTGGCATACATCCTTGTTAATTTGTTGTTACGGGCTGTTTAAGGAGTATAGGCCCTCGGAACCGTTTATTTCTCCATTTCTTACTGGCCATTGGAAAAACTTTACTACAGATCAGGTATGTGAATGTTTAGATAAAATATGATGATAATAATAATAATATCTACTTTATTTGAAATAAAGAATAGTTACAAAACACATTAGATAAATATATTTTGAAATTATGATAACAGCATATTCAATCATAAAGATTTTTATCTAATACGAGAACAATCAAATGTATTATCATGCAAAAGTCTAATTACTTTCCATCATATATTGGGTAAAGTTATGTTTTCATACAATTAAAAACTGAAGAGTAATAATTTTTAATTTTGAGCCTAGGTAAAAATAATAATTCATGCATTGTTATTCTTCTTTCTATATCAGAAACATTTAGAATATTTCAAATTATGTATATTTTAAAAAACTTTTTATAAAATCTCAAGGCCTTAAAACAATGATACATCGTACTTATATAAATTATGTGAAAATAATAGGCTCAAATTTCATTTAAAAATATGATTATTGTTAGAGAGGTAATGTAAAATAATACGGCTGCAATAAAAATACTCATCAAGAATTTTTAAGGTTTTTTGCCTCGTGAGTATTTGTTAACTATCGTTCCAAATACATTAAGATTTGCCCGATCAATCCACATGTGATGGCACTTCATTAGAATAGGACCTGAAAAAAATAGCAATAAACATAATGTTTATATTTGAATAGTAGGAAAAACGTAGAATTATATTTTGAAAATGCATTTTAAATTATACAATTTTTTGCAGTTATTTTCGCAGGATAACTTCAGAGTTGTACCCGCAAGCATCTCACAATTAGTGCACTGATAAAAATTAGTACGGGCATTAGTTCTTATATCATACTCAAAGCCAATAAAGCTTTGGACTTTGAATCATCTGAATAGCGAATCTTACTTTTGTGCCTAAAATACATACTAACGAGTTACTAAAATATTCACGCAATGAATGATCTACTATTGTATTTCCATAAATTCAAAGACAATTATTGACAAAAGTTGGAAAATCGGTCAAAGACATTAAAATGGGGAAATAACAAAAAACGATTGTCATGGCTAAAATGCTGAAATTTAAAGAAGAAAAACCTGACGGTCCTAGTGAATATGGGTAGGAAGTACTTAATGATAAAGCACATACCTAATCATTGAAATGAACTCATTCACAGAACAGGGATAAAAGGAGGCAGATTGATAGTGGTTTCTAAAGTGTAAAGCATTTGAGGATCAAAAATCATCAAGAATAGACGTAATTAACTTTACACTGAGATACACTTTATGAATAAGCAGGTTTCAGAAGCTGACATAGTATGTTCGATCACATTTCACAGTTAAGATATTTTTGGCCTGGCATATCTGCATATTCTAGGTGCAAATCTTTTGATCAAAGAAACTTTCGATTTTCTGAACTTCATTTGTTGAGAAGAAAAAAATCTGTCTTTCGCGTTGCCCACAGGAATCACTTCTTTGATATTTGATAACTTCTTACTTTCATGTGATCCATTCAGCACCTTTTTGTCCAGTAATTATCTATCTTTCTAAAAACATAATCTGAGGAGGACAAAAGAATCAAAAGTTGTACTGCATGGATCGTAAATTAAAATTTTTCTTTCTGATGGCGGAATACTGAAAGAACGGAAACTCCTCGATTCTCGACTATCCTGATTCTTTTGCTATGTTTATTGAATTGTTTTCTCAATGTCATTGGATATTTGGTAATATGAATGTTAACCATATTTTATACAACAGCTGAAAAAATTTTATGAAACAATTTCCTAATTGATAATCTTGATTTGATAGTCAGTCTTAGTTGAAATTTTGTTAGAGCATTTCACTGATCAAATATATTTTTAATCAGTCCATACCATGCTGTTATACCCAGAAATTATCACTGAAATTTTATTAAGAAGATAAAAGCTTAATGAAATCGAAAAAATTATGTTAAGGTAACGGAATTGCTGGGAGAAAATAATTGTATCGCTCTTAAGAAATTTAAAACATTGAAATTCCGATCTAATTTTTTGAACCTCAAAAAAATTTGTATTTCAATTATTGTCAGGTTGATAGAAACCTAGACAAAACAGATATTTCATGAAAAGGAAAGTATATGTATATTTAAAAAATGATAATTGGAATTGTGACAATATTTTACATTGCTATATAGACATATCTCGATTCATACAATTGTTGATTCATACAATTATAATTTTTCTTTCTCTTAATAAATTTAATTTCTGAGACTAATTTCACAATTCCTAACAATGTATTTAGCAAGTATTTTTGATTGTTAGTAAATACTATTATGCTTTTATTGGTTGTATTATGTTTTATATGCCATCATGCTTTACTTTATAAATTATACTATTTTTGATTGATATTTGGGGCTTTTTTAAATTTACCAGGTAACAGAAGAGATTTATCCATTCGGAATCTACTTTTATATGCCAGCGTTAGTATTTGTATTCTTGTTAACAGACTTTCTGCGCTACAAACCTGTTTTGATTGCCGGTGGATTTGCTGGTATCGTCACATGGAGTTTAATAATTTTTGGGAAAACCATATTTGAAATGCAGGTAAACCTAGTTTTTAATGCATATGTAAATTAATTCAAGTTATTTTATTTTCCAAATCTCCCTGACTCTTCCTTTTTGAATAATAATTGGAAATGTTTGACAATTGAAGGATACTTATTAATTAAAAATTTTTTACTTGTCTTAAATTTCTCTAAAATGAACCATAAATATGACTGTCAAAATAAACTATGTCAAGTTTGTGCATATAATCATTTTATTAAAAATTTAATATTACTTTATATGAATTGACTGCTTGGTAAAAAATGAAATTTATTCTTATAATTAGATATAGAGTGATAAATAAGTAACTTATGTTTTAGATAGTTGAATTATTTTATGGAATATTTATGGCTAGCGAGACAGCATATTATACTTATATTTATGCTAAAGTTGATAAAGAACATTTTCAAAAAGTGACGAGCTATACGAGAACAGCATTTCTTTTGGGGAAAGCCAGCTCAGGTCTTTCTTCGCAATTATTCGTTAACTTCAAAATATTAGATTATCTGGAACTGAATTATTTAACTGTCTGCTGTGAGTATTTTCTTTCAGATTAAAGTATCGATGTTTTATATATTTATAATTTTTCTTTAACTTAGATTTCTGCCTTGTAACAAAGTTGCTAACTCATAATTTTGCACATAACGAAAATTGTCCCAATCTTAATATGATAACTAAATTTTGGTATTCAATTTTTAAATAATAGAAATAAAATTATAATCTAAAAATATTTTTTTTATACTAGAATATGTATTACATGTATAACATAAGATTATTTTAAAACCTTTGTAGCAATTAATATAAGACAATAAAAATACTTTTTAATTTAAAGAATCAAATGACTTTTTTATTAACTAGTGTACTTTGATCTCAGTAAGAAAATGTATTAATATTTTACAATGATGATACTTATAAAAATAAATAATTAATTAATTTTATCTTTTCTTTTAGCCTTAATTTTGACCACTTTAGTTTCACTTCTTTTGCCTTCAGTACATCAGAGTGTTTATTTTCATCGATATAATCCAAATATCAAAGATAATTCTATAAGTGAAATAGAACAACTAAGACACAATAAATCAAAGAAGGAAAATAGTTTGAGAAACAAATTTAAGCATGCATTTCATTATTTATACTCAGATTTGAAAGATGCTTATACAAATTTATATGTCGTTAAATGGAGCATATGGTGGTCTTTAGCAACTTGTGGTTACTTGCAGGTAGATATTTAAAACATTTATTTAGAAATCAAAGTTTCATATTATTTGGTTTTTTTTATTACAATCCATAAAGGAAGAATTAATCGAGAATTAATTAAAATTGTACATTTTTTTATCTATAAAATTTTAACAAAAAAATATTTTTGTTTATGAAGAATAATATCAGGTTCAGTATTTCATTCCCATTAATTTGGGATATGAGCTTTTCATGCAAAATTTGCAGCATATAGATTGTAAAGTTTAGATTTAGCAGATTAATTGTTGGCAATATTTTTTAATTTGTAAAACTTATGTATTATACAAAATATTTAAAAACAGATTGAATAAAATATTTAAATTTGATACTGGCATTTTAAAACAGAGTAAAAACAATGATATAAAGTAAATTCTCTTTTAAATTTATTATTAAATAAAATGCTAATAAGTTGCACTTACTTTGGTAGAGCTATTTTGCAATTCAATTCATTTGTTTATACAGATATGTATAATTTTTTAGGGAAGGTGAACCTTTGATTAGGACAAACAATTTTATATATGAAAGAGCCTTCTCTTAAAAAAATGAAGATAAAAGAACTGAATTAAAAATTGTAAAAATTTTCAGTTTCAATAAATATTTTCACTTAAAAATAATAAATAAAAATATTCAAGTTTTTAAGTTAATATCAGACCCTGTTTAATTAAGTATAAAAACTAACTTTAGTGTCGGAATAACATATTTTTGACTAAGATATGATGAGTAACATTCAAATGTTATCTTATGAAATGAAATGTTAAAAATTTAATTTATTTTATTTTTAGGTTATTACTTACTGTCAGTTGTTATGGGAATATATAAATGAAGAAAGTAAAGTAGAATTATATAATGGATTGGTGGAATTTATTTATTCTATACTCGGTAACTATGTGGTTCAACGAAGATTATTATTATTATTACTATTAATTATTATTACTGTTAAAATCTGCTTGTGTTTCTGTATCTCTTTTTCTTCCATTCATTTCCAGAAAAAATCAATTTGGCTTTTAATTGACAGATAGCATGGGCTAGGAATCCTTCCTTGAGTCTCATTTTTTTCTTTATTTAATTTTATTCTAGTGCTTTGCAATTATTACAATTTTTTTAGTACCTTGATCCTGTTACTTTCCCTACTGTCTCCTGATTGGTTATCTCTATCCAGGAGCTACCATGAACGAATTTATTGCTAAACGAACTGAAGAATCTAAATTTAATTCGTTTTCAAATAAATGCATGTTATGAAAATAGCAAATGTAGCAAATAATAATTCAATTTAAATATATTTAAAAATCCTAATTTAAAATTTTAGGTTTAGTTTCTTGACGATTGGAAATAAAAAGCTGATTCATTTATTAAGTGGCTGGAAAATGATTGGTAACATCGGAACGTTTCTATATGTCGCACCATTAGTAGTCTTGAAATTTAAAATGTTCAAACAGAAAATTCAAATACAGAAAATTATAAGAAATAAATTAACAAATTTTAATTAAAATTTAAATTGTAAAAAAAGTATATAGCTATTTGAGTCAAATTTAATTAGCTTCTTGAATTACTATTTCTTCGACTGATAGGAGCTGTAGCGTCTTTCTCAATTGGATTTTTGAAATTCAGTTGGAATAGATGGGGAGAACTTGCACTCGGAATTTTAACTTTGATTCAGGGTGGCTGTATCATCATACATGTTCACTTGACTAATCTGTACGTTGCTTATGCGGTACACATAATTTACGGAATATTATATCAATTTGCCATTACAATTTTGTCGTAAGATTTCAAATTTTATTTTTATCAAACTAACAAAATTCTCCTGAAAATTTCAATACATTTTATGACTCAAATTTGCATTGAAAATTTATTTAATATGTAATAATCATT
Source organism: Ricinus marginatus (assembly GCA_028565995.1). Classification (NCBI taxonomy): domain Eukaryota; kingdom Metazoa; phylum Arthropoda; class Insecta; order Psocodea; family Ricinidae; genus Ricinus; species Ricinus marginatus. Next base: position 19,953 of record JAOWBB010010408.1, read on the forward strand.
TTATTCTTACAGATCGGAAGTGGCAAAATATTTAAGAGAAGAGAGCTATGCCTTGATCTTCGGTTTTAATACATTTTTGGCTGTTACTTTTCAAACAATGTTAACACTGCTTGTTGTAAATTACTACAAATGCACGATAAGAACTCAGGTACTATTGTTCATTTAAGATACCATTCAGCTCTAACATTTTAAAAAACAAATTTTTCACAGAACTGAAGTTTTCTTTCATCTTTCTTTATCTAAGATTGCAGTTTGGTAATTTGCTTTCTTTTATCAGTTTCAGATATACAGCTATTATCATTTAATTATAGGAATTGGTTACCTTATAATAGCAGTGCACATATTAATTAAATTGAAAGGAAAAGCTATTTTGCAGCAACGATGATTTAAGAGCATGCCTAATTAAAGATATATGACATTTTAAAATTTTTAAAAATATTTTTTCTTTCAAAAAGACCCTTTAATTTATTTCCTTCAGTTGAAAATTTAATATTATACAAGAACAAATATGTAAGATATTACCTTATATTTTCTTAAGATAAATGATCAAAGTCTCACAAAAACAATAAATTTATATTTTACACTGGAAATTTAGGAATGAAAAGATTTCAGTAAGAAATAAAATCCAGATTACTCAATATTTCCATACAGATTGAATTCCTTTTAGTATTAGCATAGATCAGCAAAAATAATTCAATTCTTACAGAAAGGACTTGTGAATTAAGAAAATTAACTAATTGTTAACATAAGAATGTAAATTATACTTCAAGATTGATAAATTGTTAGAAATTCAGGGTTTTTTATATTTAAAATTATGTAAACTTGAGTAATTAAAAATAGAACTATTGATATTAGTTTTATCTTACTGAAAATTTCAGTTTTTAAAACATTAAAGCAAAGAATGCATATCTATATTTTACTGAATTAAAATATTTAATTTTAACATGAAAGGCGGATTTTTTTTAAAAATAAAATATTTTAATATTTTTTTTTTAGATAAAATATTTTAATAAATATAGAATTTTACAATCAAAAAATTATTTAAAGTTTTTACACTTAAAATTTATGGTAAATCTTGGTATACAAAATATTTGAAAAATCAGCAAAGTTCACTAATTGGTAAGCACATATACAATTAACATACAAGAAAATATATTCATTGAAAGAAGAAAGTGTAAGCCGAATGGAAGTCAAATAATAAATTAGCTCAAATTCTTACAATTATACTGCATATACAGCATTTAGAATCTTATACAAAAATAGTAACAAAAGAAATCGTTTGAAGCCTAAGCAAGTATATAGTTTTTACTTTCACAATATAGGACATTTTAGTCCTTTTACTGTGGAAAAAAGTGACTTTTATCTTTTAAAGACACGTCGCAATAACATTGATATATAATGTGAATCAGTCGCCATTTTAATAAATTTACTCTAGTTTATTTTTAATGGTGTCGAACTTCCCATGCATAAGTTTCTGTATGAAATATTAAGATCACATTGTATGTTATTTTCGGTTATAATTATCACATTGAATTTAAGTGGAGGACACACACAATTTTTGATATCAGTAAACCTAACAATGTTTGCTATTAGTTCATTTAATTATTAAGAGATACCAACTTTGGGATTAAAGCATTGAATGAGTGTAAACAAGGCTTAATCTCACTCCACATTGAAAAAACTTTTTTCTTAATGTTCGATGAGCAGTATGATTTTTCTTAAAGATGGCTTCGGGAAGTGCAATGAGACAGCTAGAAGAAAGATATGTGGCCACAAAAATCGAACTTATGGTGTGGTCGACGAAAATGGACCTTTTAGCGTTATCCTATGCAAATGGTGAGTATTCTTAGTGAAATAACTTTAAAAACAATTGTTTAAATAAATTCTATGTATTGCAATAGGACAATTGTATTAGCATTATAAGCACTGTATATTCAATTAATTATTTTAGTAGGTTTTAATATTTTAATTATACTTTATTTTTATTGCTAAATATGATGTTTTTATGTACATATTTTATTAGAATTTTTTTTACATTTAGAAGTTTAAACATTAAATTAAAATTAAATGTGTACTTTGTTTTTCCAGAAACAAAGAAATTGATATATGAATTTAGTATATTATGAATTTTAATCATAAATATTTACCTTTTTTGGGATATTAAATGACAAGTATTGTTTCATTTGTTAAAATATAATAAAAAATATAATACATTATATCTATAAAATATACATTATAAGTTTCTTGAATGTATTTTAGTTTTTTAAATTGTAGGTGAAGTAGCCTTGCACAGATTAAATTGGTTAAAAGTATGGGTGTTAGCTCCCCCAGAAGATTTATTAGTAGTAAAGGGTATTTCATGGAGACCAGATGGAAAAGTAATTGCTGTTGGTTACAGTAATAGTAAGTATCAAGTAAATTACTAAGTGATAACTATAATTCATATGTTGTATTTTCATACTTACTTTATTTTACAAAAAATGATTTGTAAAGAATCTGATGACTGATTTTTTTATTTATAAACAAAATATATTTAATAAATAATAATCATTAAGTAGATGGATTTATATTTACCATATATGTAATAGGTAATTTTAATATAAATTTTAAAAGTTTACTTTTATATCTATTAGATAATATAACAAGAAAATATTTGGTTAAAAAAATAGTTTAATTTAAATTTTATATATGTGTAATTTTTAATTTTTTATATTCATACATTAATTTGCTTATTATTCTGAAATTATATCCAATGCAATAACATATTTTGTCTAAATTAATATATCATTTTAGATGAAATTCTTCTGGTTGATGTGGAAAATAAAGAAATTCTTAATAGGACTAAACTCGATGGTGAAATTACATCTTTGACATGGACGCAGGATAAGGACGACGAAACGACGAAGAAAAATACATTAATTAATCTAAAGTTTAATAATCATTCCAAGGATTCATTAATCAAGGATGAAAGTAACATTTTCTTACCAAAACTTCCCTCACTATCTAGGAGTTTTGGCCCTGGTAATTCAACATCAGAAGATCACGTAGAAGATGCTAAAAAAATTAAAGATCAAAAGAACTTGAATTTACTGTTAGTAGGTCTGGATAATGGAAAACTATATATTAGTGTTTTTGGTTTGTTTCCATCAGCAGTTATTGACGTGAGGACATACACAAATAATAGGGAATGTATAATACTCGATTCAAACGTTTCAAAGGATTTCAAGATAATATTTGTAGTTGTTTCTTTAAAAATGCCTGCCACTGAAAAATATACCATATCTGTTTTAATGTTGAATTCCGATATTTTGTCAAACAATTGTCGGGAGTTACACACGCTTGCATTAAAATACGGGCACATCATAAGCGCATTGGATTATTTAAATCAAACTCTGCAGAATATAACTGAAAGTTGGGAAAATATCTTAATAGAAATGGATTCGAAACTGATGGCTTATGCTTCGAGGGTATCACCAGGTCGGGTCAGCAGCGATTTCCTTGATTTACTTATGTTCGGAACTCCCTCTCCAGAAATGGGTATCTTTCTTCTGCAGGACTTAACAGAAAGAGGACTGAAAAAAATGGGTAACTCCATTGAATTGAGTTACTTGACCATTCAGAAATTGGTGTTGAAGCATTTGCATTCTGTTGGTCAAAATCTATCCTTCCACGTAAATGAATTATGTGGCTTGTCACGCTGTCCTGCTTATTTTCAAATACTGGGACTGAACGAAACGTACGCTAATGCTGCGTTCATATCTACGGGTTCGTTTTTAATCAAAGCCACCGAAATGCAGCAAGCCATTGATGACTCACTGAAAAAGTACAAGGCTTTTTTCAGATGGCTGTATGCCACTATTCTCCGGTTGAGTGACGATAGAGTTTCTTCAGACATCAGTAAAATATCCCAACAAGATCTCCAGTACATTGCCGATTTTTTGTTCACTTTCGAAGGAGATGCCGATAATGGCATGCGAAGAAAGGCGAAATTTAACTTGGAAAAATTGGGGCAATATCTACTTGATAAGAACTTAGATACCATATCAAATCAGCCGAACGACTACTGGAGGCGCTTTCTGGAAGAAAAGCACCCTCTCATCAACCAGCATCCTTCTATCATTCCACATCATAAGGAAATGTCATTAGTGCAGGAAATCAAATACCTTCAGAAACAAATCAATTTAGTTTTCAAGCATTCAGAAATATATATCGGCCAACATTTCAAACTGCTGCATTCTCAGGATTTTATTCAAGTGTATGAACCTTATATAAAATTAACCAATACCTATCTGGCAGAAGATCAAAAGTTCTTGTTTGCCTTGCTGGACTCAAAATCACCGTCCAATGGATTTTACTTCATCGATGTTTCAATTCATCCCGATGTAAAAGAACCGAAATGTGTGTACCTATCGCTGAATTCAGGCGATCAAGATTCTTCCAGCAGAATCATAGATTTGCAGTTTTACCTCCCTGATGTTCTTTCTATTCTTATTGATCAAAAAAACCAAATGAGACAAACTGGATTCGTTCAGTTACCAATAAAACCTATCAAAGATCTCCATTACGACATGAGTACATGCATCAATATACAACATTTATTAGATAATTATGTAAGAAATATAGACGGAATAGCAGCGTCAAGCTTTGCCGTTAGCGGCACTCGTAAAGTCTCGGTTATTTTATCCGAAAACAAAAGGAGAGTCAAATTATTTGAGATGGAAGTCGAGGAAGAAGAGGACGATGATGAAGTTATGGAAGCTTCGGCTTCGTCTTTCCGAGAAAATGATGGGACAGTAATTCGGAAGGAAGATAGATCATCTGGATTGAGTCCGAGTAATATCTGTGAATCATAATTTTTAATTGATTACTATATTAAATCATATGTAAATGATCATTAATGGAAATATTTATATATGTAATATTGATTTCAGTATTTTTTTTAGCCCATTAGTTTCTTAAATTGTATGAAAATCTAAATTTTTTTTTTAAAACTTTAAGCGTTTATAGTCAAGCATTTAAAAAATTATAAAATAGTTCTTTTCTTTTTCAACATGAATTCTCGTACTTGTAACGTGAACATATATTATTTCTGTCAACATTACCCATTTGCAAAGAAAATTTTTTTTGTAATGAGAAGAAAAAGTTTTAAACTTAATGTATTTTAATAAAAGTAAATTAATTTAATACAATTCTTAGCTTCTAGTGTCCTCCATTTGTTTTGATACTTTCCAATATGTTTTCCGCATCCAGAAAATTTCTGAAATTAAAAGTAATTTGTTGCTGAAAGATAATTTTGAAATGAAGTAATCTATTGTATTAAAATATTTATGTTCTTTCACATAATAAACATGCTTTTTTAAGAACCACATTCAGCTTCATTTTGAACTTTTGATTAACCGCTAACAGTTTTTATAATTGAAATTGGGTGAGTTTTTAGCTATAATCATTTTTATGGTATATAGGTCGCAAAGGTGAAAATTTTTCAGGAATAAAAATAAAGTTAATATAAAGTCAAAACGTATGTGTTTCATCTGTATAGGGTTCATATTTCACTCATGTTTTATTTAAATCAAAATTTTACAAATCCTTAATTTATTAATAACAATCTGTCTAAACTTTTAAAGTTCGGAACAAAGTATTTAATCGTTAATTTGAAATGAGAATACGCGTATATTTTAGGATAGAAAAATAACATGATAAATAATAATGAAATTTAGTAGAATGAAGGACAAAGAGTAACCATTGAATTTAGTGATATGATAATTTTGAAAAAGTTTAACAGAATCTTAAATCAAAACTATATAAAATGATTTTTGTTAACTGAGCCATTTTTTATTCTTAAATCTAGCTGAAAACTTAAGATTAAATAATACAATTATGAAATTTATGGGAGATAAGCCCCGAGCAAATGATGTTTAATCAGCTTGTAGAATTTAAGTCGGATTGGAAAAAGCTTGCTGCAAATCCAAAATGCAATCTATTCACTAAAGACGGTATTCAACCTCGCCAAAACCTTCGTGAATCACATGATTTGATACCCGCGAGTCTGCTAAACGTGGCTGCAATTAAGGTTAACAGAAAATTCTAAAATCTCTTTGTGTTTAAAGCTGTTACTGGCAAATATATATAAATCCAATTGTAACTCTGGATTTTAAAACAGTTTTTATTGCATAAGCATAATATGAAGGGTTATGGAAAACATTTCTCATTTAGAAATATTTAAAGAGCGATTTTTCGTAGTTAATCGGTGTATTCCGACTCATCTTGAAAACAATGTCAGAAAAAAATTTCTGATATAACCGTTGGCAAATGTTGATTCTGCTCCGTAAAGATCAATACTAAGTGCACAAAAGCGGGATTAAATGGAAAACAGAAGGACTCAAATGAGAAAAGGGTTGTCGTAACAATGGATTGGGGATTGCAACCCCGTTGATTTTTGTTCGTAAGTTAATCTAATTTTCTCATAAAAATCTAAAGTTTTATCACATATATCAATTATCATCCAAAATTTTTTTTTCACATTACTTGAAACTGAAAATATATATTTGTAAAGCACTAAAACTTGCTGTTTTTATACGTGATGCCTGGAACTATGCAAGCTTATTTTCCTTAGCTGTATGAGTTGAATTGCAGCATATTGTAATAGATTTTGATCGTATTGCAAAAAAACATCTGATTCGTCGTGTCAACAGAGGTCGAAACTTAAATGGAGTAAAATTGACAACGGAGAGCAGAACTGTAATGCTATGACAGAACCCTGTTCCTATGATATTCTGCCTTGGAACTAAAGTCTATGATTGCCGGTTTACGGAATAGACGAATTAGCTGTTTGTCTGTCGATTATCTTAAACTTAAAAAAGAACAACTTTTCTCAGTATTAATTTCAACTTATTTCTACTATTTTAATAACAAAATTTCTTTAATTAATTCTTATATATTAATTTCATTATAAAAATGCTTTGGCCAACAGTTCCTTACGCTTTTACAGTGATTATATATTAATAGTCCATCGAATATATTTCACGTTCATTTTCTGTAAAAAACAATGGATATCGAATTAATCAACTTATTAACTCAACGATTAATACGTAATGCAATGTGAGATGAGAAACGGAGAGAACATTTAAAGGATTTTAGCGGGGTGAGTTCCCTCGCAATCGCCAAAATTTGAATCCAGCGAGATTTTGTAACATCTCAATCGCAGATCGATAATCCACGAAGACACTGGGTAATGGTGAATCAAGAACGGGCTTCTCACGAAGGGCCGGGCGTAAATGTGCGAAAGAGCGAAACCGAAAGCGAGCCGGACCCCGGATACGCCACTGCTTTCTTCCCCAAACGTCCACGCCCGAAGTAAACCTTGCGCCGCTCGGCAGTTGTCGTCGAGGTCCACTGTGAGAGAGTTGTGGCGTTATTTGCGTGCATTTTCGCTTACATTTGACGCTCTTTACACAAAAACCTGTTGTTTACAACGTCTCTGGTAGCTGAAAATGTAAGTTTTACCTTTTTTCTCCCACCGTTTAAGTGTACTACTAAGATATTAACGTGATCTTAGATATCCCGCAATTGCATTTGCTGAAAAAAGGAGAAAAGGAAACGGAAAGACGAGAGAAAGGTAAGGATTTGCTTTAAAAGACACATTCCTCCGTGGATTAAAGCGAATTTTATTTTTTTTTTTTGAAGTCCGATCAACATCAGTGATTCAATCTATTTAAAAAATGAATTTAATAAATTATTATGATACCATTATGAGGTGGAAAAAATATAAATGAAAAGTGTAAAGTGTTTAATAGACGCCAGAGCTTTCTCTTCGGAAAGATTTCTCGCATTTTTTGTGGTCGCGTTTTCGATTGAAAGGATCAAAGCAGTGGCTGCAGAAAACGTTCTTATAAGCGCAGGAGGGAAAGGTGCTCAAAATCCCGAAAACCGGATTGCCGTTAGTTAAGGGAATTCAACAAATTTAATTGCCTTAATTATATTTCTAAATGGTTGAACATTTAAACTATGGGACGAAACCTGCCGAAGGGAACTGGTTTGGCGCAACGTGAAGACTGTCGCAAATGCGATGTCGCACAATCGGAAAGTTTTCATTTCATACATTCTGAATCTCTGCGGAAGCTGTTCGGTGAATGTGCATCACTGTCATCATTCTATCTGCATATACAGCGTGTCAATCCAGTTGAAACAGTTGAAAATCAAATTTGATGTTTTACATACCCGGTATCGTTAATCGAGGTACGCAAGATAAGTCATCAATAAAGAAAATGACATTCAGCCCGAGATTTTCAAATTGTTGCTGCCTCGTGTGCACTCTTCTCAAAATACTCGTATGTTATTAATGACAGCAATGGTAACAAGCTACAATCTCTTCGTGTCTAATGCTAATTAGCCCACAATTTTTTTCAAAAGCTTTGTCTCGTATCATGCTTGAACTGCTGTCCAAAACAATGAAGCGATTCCTCTGTGGCTGTATAATTAACCCCATTTTGTAGAAGTAGCTGCTAATAGTTCTGGTTGATTGATTATCATGTTTAGGTTATGAAAAAGAAATTATTTTGAATCACACAAGCAGGTACATTTTCATTATTCAATCAGTTCCCGTTTTTTAACTTATGATGCAGTTAACGTGGAAACCTATAGAAGAATAAGTAAAAATCTGCAATCCTGAAAGATTATTATTCGCTTTCAATTTGAGAGAAATCTCATTTTTTTTTCTTTCTTTAGGTTACAGATCATCAATCATACCCTGCATGTAATTCATATTTTGCATAACTACCTCATTTATCTCTCATTAACTGTACAACACAGGAATCCATTAGAGACCATATTAAACAAAACAAGTCAATTACTACAAAAGAAACCACAAATTCCGTCGATATTTTTCTATTTCTTTCATTCTCACAATTTGATGCTTTTATTTTCCATTCTCACCCAAATAAATCATTCTTCCTTTTGTTAAATGTTACCCTGTGGATATATCGTTCCGTGATAATCTATTTACCGTCGATTTCAGCAATTCAGTCCAGTTTAAACCGATGGCAGACAGGCTTTTGGTGGTGGCGGTTTCCGGTTCCTTCAAATCAATTTCGATTTTTTTCGGATCATTTGTTAACATTACGACTTTTATGCCGATCGTTGTTTCCTCTTGCTTCTTTTGTTCCAGTTCTGTCAATAGCAGAAGCGGATACTTTCATTCATAAATAATAAATTGAAAGGGGTCGGAATATGCTGCAGAACCCTTTTGTCTTTCATTGTTATGCGCGTTGCATAATTTAACAAAATCGAAACACAAAGCCAGAAACATCTTCAATCTATGGAGTCGGTGGTCCTAATCTAATTGCCAACGGTTAATCGTAAAATATTATTAATTATAATTTTTCAAAACATTTTGCGTCATATGGTTTTAATAAATTTAATATTTAAGTTCTGAAATATTTATTTGGGCTTTATTGCGATGCCTTTTGCATTGTCTGGCATTATCTGCAGTTTCTCTTTTCTACAAATGGTTTGGAGTTTAAAATCAAAGCAAATGCTGCAAATAACGATGGCACCGGATGTGCATCACTCCCTCATATCAGAAAAGAATAAACTTCAACACCTAATAAGCACAACACATAAAATTTATAGTTAATTTTCATATGATGCGCTTATTCATATAAATTCGATATTCATTAAAATATGGCCATTATATTAAATATTACATTATAAATGAATAGAATTTTTTAAAGAAGTTATTGTGAATTATTATACGTGTGATATATTAATTTAAAACCATTACAGTGTCAGTCACCGAATGGATAAAAACGTTTTAGAAGATTTGCTTTGGAGACGGAAAATGGCTTAATAGCTAAAATTGATAGATATACATATCATTCATAAAACATCATAATCGAATTTAGCAGATGAGGCATTGTTAAAAAGGATAAAGTGTCAGATAACGTGTACGGCTTGCTCTGTGCATTTGTATTAGAGAAGACTGCGGACATGATGTAAATTGGCGGAATCAGGCAATACGAATTTGATTATGATCATAACACTAATAATATTATTCTGATATTTACTGTAATACAAAAAAGGGAAAGTCACTTGTAAGCGAAGTGATAGTAATTGATACAATATTATATTGGCATATGAAGAAATATCCAGATCATCCAGTTTCGATCATGACCAACTAACGGGAATTTCAGATATTGCCAGTTTTCAACCCTTAATCTTTCATTATTGAATACGTTAAGATATTAATTCAGATAAGCTGCTCTTGATAGTAGATTTCTAGGTTCACTCAAAGGATGCTGTCAACGGATCTTTTCGATGATTGAAAAGTTTGGACTTTCATAACGTTCATCTTACATTGTACCTTCAAGTCTTTGATTGACAACACTATAAACGATTAAATTTTAATGATATCATTTAACCGTTTACTGCTATCTTTCGGTTTTAATTCATTCATTGCATATTAATGATGCGCTTTAAATAATTTATTCATTATACTATGAATTTTGTAATAGTCATGGAAAAGTTATATAAAATAAATTAATTACGTATTTAGTTTAATTGCCGTCGATCTTTACCATTATATGGACGACACATTTTTTCTATCGAATATTGTTCTGCTTCAATTTCGCGAATTGTATAGAAATAAGCCCTTGGCGCACCTCTCCCCGAGGATGTTTTGATTTTTATTTTCGGTTATAGTGACATAATAATTACACGAAGATGCGAGAACCAGGGCCGCAATGGCGGCAGTGTGGCTATTTGCCACTGCGCGTTCGGAGGGCGGCGAACTGAAATTCAATACCTTTGCTGTTTAATCCTCACCTCAATCGCTTTATGCCATGTCGATTTACTTCTCTTCTCGTCTATGTAACATTAAATATTTTGAAGTTTCCTGCTATGAAATGTTAACGCCTTTCATTTCACGGTTCGAATTTTATCTCAGACCGCCTTCTGCCCCGTCGTGGCTGGCGTGGAATCGTTCGACTTGTTGCTCCGCGAGATCAGTTTCCAGTCACGAATTCGCCTTGTTAACTCGTAATCTTTCCAGTTTTTAAAATTCCGTTCCACATCAATTTATGAAAACTTCCCACTTTTACTATTCTACGGTGCGGAATATAAACCTAAAAATTTGTTGTCTGTCTAATAATACATTATTTTTTTCTTCAATTCCTTTTTTTAGTCAAAGTTCTAAGATTTGGGTTTGAGCTTTCATACTTCTGTATATGGTAGAAGTTTAAAGCGAAATGTGTGTTTTTATTATTTCGTTGCAACTCTTTGTTTCATCTTTCGTTTTCAACTTTTCATTCCGTTCTGTAGCGTTTTATCATCACTTTTATATGCATTCTCTTTTCCAACTGCTTCTGTCAATATTGTTTATTTTTAAGTTTTTTAATTTGAGAAAAGATAGATTAATACGTTTGAAAAGACGATAGATACATTAGAGAATTGATAATTTATATTTTTTGTATTCAAAGGAAATGAAATAGTATTATTTTGCCCATTGATGTGGCAAAATTTTTCCTTCGGTGGAGAATACAATACTTGACATTTTGACCGCGCCAGAAATTTCCTTTATTTTCAGAAAGTTACAAAAAGATATAGTTAGTTAAGTAAAAAAAGTATTTTACGTTCATCTAGATTTCTATGCAGCTGGCAAACTCATAAAATAAAACATGGAAAGCTTTTGAGAGAATGTTGCGGATAAGAGAAAGTGCCCATACTTTTTGTTCATTTTCTTTGAAAGAGTTTGCGTTTAGTTTAAATATTTCACGAGGGAAATGTAATTCGTCACTGAAATTATCTAAATACAAAATATTACCTGGTGCAAAATTGTTTAATATGTGTTTCTTACGAGAATGAGAATTTTAGTTTTATATTTTGAACAAAGAACCTTATGAGAAGAAATGCATTAAAAGAATAATAAAATATTTAATTGCCATTTAATAGCCTGATCAGGAACATAAAAGAATTGCAGAGCAGCTTTACTGTTGCTAAACTGGTTATAGATTGATTTAAATGATTAGTCTAAGCACATCGACAAACTGATAAAATTTCGGTGTATTTTTGGCATTCATTAAAGGGACCTTTTTTGTTCAGGGCAGGAGGAACTGAATGTCAAAGAAAGGGATAAAACAGTTCAACTTCGAAAAAAAAAAGGCGAAGACTTTTAAGTAAAACGCACACATAGTCAGCAGAAAAGTTTATAAAACGAAGATAAATCATGAAATTAATTCCATTGTTATAGATTTGAGTTTCGCTTCAATTTTGGTAAATCGTTCAAATGGAATCAAAACGATCTTTATTTTTCGTTATGTGCAAGAACGTTAAAAGTGGATCAGGAATAGAATTTCATCCCAAGCTTATTGGCACTGTATTAAATTTAATATGGCACCTATAATCCCAAATTTGAGTTTCCAAACAGTTCGTAAACTTATGGTAAGTTTTTAAATTTAATGTATGCTTTCATTCTATATCTATTACACAGATCTAAGAAAACCGGACCTGGGCTCTTTTATGTAGATATATTTTTGTCCGTTCATCGATATGAAATAATAAGTGATTTTAGTCCCCTGTAGACGGATTTACAAGGAAGAAAATGCTTTTGTCCAACTTGCAGTTTTTGCTAAACTATATTATCCGGTTACTTCATAAAGTAACGGACCATATAAATTAACGGTAATTGTAATTGCAAGGTTTTGATTAGCTTTCACATTTTATTCCGCAGAATTATTTTTTCAAAAGATGCCCGCAGCCTTTTTTTTAAGTTGTTAAATTTATTATTGTTCTTTTCAAGGTTCTCTGTCCGTTAGAGGTTTCTAATTTATCCTCCTTATTGCTCTTCATACATGGAAGAATCATATTTTGATGTTCTTATTATCTTCAATTTCTGTTATAGTGTCACTTTGCGGTCTGTTCCCGTTAAATCTTCTTCGCTTGTTATTGGAAATGTCCAAAAGATTCAATTTTTTTGTCCCTAGGGAAGTATTTTTAGTCTTATTATTCTCTATATCCTTCCTTATTTTGGCTTTAATTTAAAAAATTATATGTTCATCCTATACTTAATCAAAGAAATAGTCAAATTATATCTATAAAATATCAGTATCATTGCTGCTACTTCGAAACCAAAAAGATGGAAAACTGAAAACATGAAATTTTTTTCACGAAAATGTTCCTCTTCTAATTACGTTTTCCTCTTAAATATTAAAAACTTTTTTTCTTGCGAACATTATTTTTCCTTTTTATTTTCACATGAATCTCTCGCCTATTGCCCTTACAGAAATTCCATTTTAGGTGTAAAAAAAAAAAATCATGTGAAACGTTTATTGTATATTATTCATTGTAATGCAGTAAAATTAAATTTCAAATGCCACAAGCATTTTAATTTTAAAAATGAAATTATAAAATATAAATTTAAAATGTTTTCATGAATAAATCATTATAATTAATTTTTCTTGTATTTTTTATTTATTGTTATTTTTTTCTTGTAATCTCTGTTGTACTCCTTATATATAAATTAAGATTATACATATATATATTTATACATGAAAAGTTTAAAATATTGTGTTTAAATGTTTCATGGCTTTTCTTGTTCACGCAATAATATTTTTTGCTGGTCGTTTTGATGTAAAAATTATATTTAATTATTATAAACATAATGAACTATTAAATATTTTGTATAAGAATTCATCGTTTTATATTCATTTACATCAGAAAATATTTTATATACACTAAACTAAGATATATATCTAGAAATGATTAACTTCAGTAAAGATTAATTATTATAAAAATAGTAATTAATTTTAAATAACATTTTAGTATATTGATTTTCTAAATTAATGTTAACTTTATTAATATGTAAAGCATTCTAACAATTATTTTCGATAAGTTGATTTCTGGCATAAATATTATATTACTATTCCATTACTATTTCACAATTAATATAAATATATTTGGTTAATCGATAAATCCTATAGTGCACCTTTTTTTCATTTTTGTTTATCCGTAATCTAAAACTTCTCTCTTTATATTAATAGTTCTTCGAAATATCGAAAAATAAATTTTCAGATCTTTATTAAGTCATATTTTGCATTTTTTTTACCTATCAGAAATGTTTTTATACCCATTATAGCCTTAATAATTCATTTAGCATAAATCGCCACATAATTTTTCATAAGATCAACTTGATTTTATATTTGCCCTAGGGAACTAGAAATTTTCGATATCCGAAAATACTTTTTCAGGGAACATTTATGGTCCCATTAAGAGTCGACTGCGCCCATGAGGAAGGGTTTCAGAAGTTAATTAAGCATCCAGGGAGTTTTCAAGAATAGGGAGTATTGGAAAAATGGTATAACCTCAGACGGAAATCAGACATTGTGATATCCTTCGGGAGATATTTTGGGAGATTGCTAGAGATTTCCAAACGAAACTGTCAGATCCAACAGCGATCGTCCGCTTTCAGTTTATAATTTTCAATTTGTGCCAAAACTGGCTATCATCTCTTTGGATCACATGTTTATTTTTGTCAAATTTAGGATATTATTTATAAAATTATAATTAAAATTATAATTTATACAGTTCTTTAAAATGTAAATATCAATTGTGATCTTTTTATGATAATGCACATATTCAAGTAAAAATATTATTATTTTATATTTCCTGTCATAGTATTCAGGTAAAATATAATAATGGAAAAAAATAATGCAAGTTAAATTACAACCAAATGCTTTTTTAACAAAAAGTTTAGAGATATTTTAATGTAAAATTGCTGTTTTTTACATTAGGTTATTTCTAATATAATACACCACCTCTCATGATTTCAGCGTTATTATAGATAACTTTCGGTTTTTAAGCTTTTCTTGATATTCTTCAACAGCATCTCTTGAAGTTGAAAAGTTTGAGAACAATCTTCACTTTTCTTTCGACCAGCAGAATAATGTTCGCAATATAGAGAACATGTGTGGTAATAATTTTACCGCAAGACATAAATGATCTGAACCAGAGAGGTTTCTATAATTCTTTTATTTAATGTCCATCTCAAAAGAAAGTCCATTAATGCTGTGAGTAAGGGTTGCTCTGTGTCGCAGCCTTCTTATTTCATGTCAGCTCCCTGCCTTCGTGCTCGACTGCATTTTCCCCCGACTCGACATTACATTATTCACCCATATCCGCCTATTATGTCTTTCTCTTTTTGCAATGCAATTAAGCGTGCACTTAAGAATCGACCTTTTCCATTCCCCGGGGACTACTCCCCATCTTGTCTTCAAATATCTCGTGAATATTTCGTAAACCGATGGAGATCACGAACATTTGAAATCCGCCCGAAGTCTGTGTTTTCCAATTACAGTAAGCATGTTCAGAATCTAAGATAGTTTCAGTCTTGCTAATTTGATTAAAAATTAAGTTTAACTCTATTCTTAAAGTAGTTATTTTCTTTACGGGGAATTCTTCCATTGAATCTGCAAAAAAAAAAAAAAGAGAGATGGGCTTATTATTTAATGTGAAATAGTGCCTAGAATCTCGAGAAAAGGAACAACACATGATAGTTTTCAATCAAAGAAATAATATAAATAATATACATGTACATTAAATCACGCAAGGTGCAATTTCGGATCTTCGAGAGACGAATTTCTCTGCAGAAATAGCTTTGAAAGTTGCATTTTCCAGTTTTTCATTTATCAGTAGTTGACTTCCTATCTAATTGACGCCAATTGACTCCACACGTGCGGTTCTTAATGTAAAGAGAACATCGGGGATGTCGATTTTCGTTCGATACTTTTCACGTGGACCAATTTCCTCTTGCAACTGCCAATTATTTCACTTTCCATTCTTATTACCGAAAAATTTTCCATTTTGCATTGTCAACTGCTCGTTTAAACAAAGCCTAATTTAATTGGATTAGCTTCTTGTACGATACATTTCGCGAAGCTTTCCAAAGTGGCTTAGTTGCCTTCTTCGCTTTCTAAACTGATTCTACTTATTTTTGTTGAGAAGCATCGAGACCTTTATTTATATTTCATGCGAAATTCATCGGGATGATAATCGTATTAAGAATCTAGAATCAGAATTAGATCGAGAAAATGTGGAAACTAGATTCGATTGTGTCCTGCAGCTCAGCGTAGATTTTTCCATGGCTTTTGCTTTCTCCATTATCTTCGGGCCTTATACCAAATGCTGTAATTAAGAATCATGTATATGCATGCATACATATATGATTTTCGTTTACAATATAAGTTTTAGTAGATCGTTAAAATTTAAGAATGAAAAGCATTAATTTTATTCCTCTAGTAGTGATTTATAGAAGGCATTCTTTTTCACATAAATAATTCGTTACTCCACGCGGAAAAGGGAGAGAGAATATATCTTCATAAAGAAATGAAATGAAAGAATAAATCTTCAATAAAGTTTATAAAGTTTTTTACATTATAATTATTGAAAAATGATGGATTTTATGTTTCATAAATTCTGTTTAAGATTAAATCCTCTGTTTTAAGACCCGTGAAGTTGTTCTTAGGTCAATGGAAAAAGATTTGTCCTCATTATGTTCTTATTCAATTTTTTATCATTTTATTTGATATTAGTTTGATTTTCTTATTGGTTGTGGATACCTAACGGTTAAAACAAAAAGAAATTCATTCATTTTTGAAATTTTCTTTTATTGTTTCAGATATTGCAGTGATGGGAGTAGAAGGAAGACTGATGGTCGGAAATCGGTAAAATTTAAGGACTGATACGATAATGGCGGCACCGTTAAAGTACCTGATGTTGATAGTGCTGGAAGTGGTGAATCGATGTAGCGGAAGTTTGGTTATAGGCAGCGGAGGACACCCGGTCATCGGAGCCATTGGCGGTCACCCCATTATTACGCCACAGAACAGTGAGCTATCAAAATGTCCGTGGGCCTGTTTGTGCTTCGGCCTGGCAGTAAACTGCTCCCACAGGGGACTCACTCAGGTGCCGCGGAATTTGCCGACGAATGCGGAAAAGCTGTGAGTACCAGTCATCTCTGGCACAGTTCAACAAAGTAGTTTAAAAGGCTTAACATCAAATATTTTTTCTTGCATAGTCGTCCTTTTTTCTGTTGATCATTGTATTTGTCTTTTTTTTTAGACTCGCCATCGGCGATCGAAAGATTGCAATTTTAAGTTCAGAATTGTCAACCCTTGCAGCATCCAATTTATGATTATTTTTACGGTGCAGATTGCCCTCGGATGCATCTCTGCCGAACTGATTAATACCTTTTCGTGATGTTTTTTCTTTTCATAAGGATCATCTGCAATTCAATCTTGATTTCCATACTTTGCAGTTAAGATTTTTTTTTTTAATTTTGAATTGTGGAAAAAACCAAGCAAATGCTAAGTATGTATTGATGGAATATAAAACCATGAACATTTCATTATAACATAAGGGCCTTAAGTTATAAGAAAAATGAATATTTCAACTTCAGTCCATTCATTTGTTATTATTAAACTACTGATTTTGCAGTTCGAAGAGTGGGCTAATTATTTTTCTCCTCTAAATGGAATTTTCTAGATTTTGTTACAACTTTATTTAAACACATAAATAACTTCGTGTTTTTCTGTGGCTCTACATTTTATTATTTATCGCTTTTTGGGTCCGTATTGGTTTGTGGAGGGATGGTGGTACAGGTATCTTTCTTCGTGCAGACTCCTATTTCCTCGTCGAAGTAACGTGGCTCCCCATTTACCATTTCACATTTTTCATTTGTCTTCATAAAGAGGCCACCCTTCTTAACACAAACGTGCCAGATTCCTTTTTTGCAGTTTTCCTCTTCCGGATCCTTGAATGCACCTTCTGTCGTGCACTGGAATTGACATTTACCTTTTTCCATTCCGTATCCCGCGACCTTGCACTTTCTCATTTCACCGATTCCGTTGGAACAGAAAAGATAGTACTGCGGCGCTCGCGGAAAGGGCAACCATTCTAGAACCTTTCTTTGATTGCATGTTATCTTGACGCAGCTGACTCCAGTCTCACATTTTTCGCTTGTCGGGTTGTAGACCATGCCTAGGAGGCATCTTAACGTACTTTTCTCCTTCGATTCATCGCAGTACGTGAACTGATGGCAATCCTCTGGATCTGGCATTTTCTCCCCAGGTGTATTGCACTTCGTTTGATCCGGATCAAAGCACACGGGACGACTGGACACGCACTGGGTCTTGTCGCAATCGCAATAGCCTGCTTTGTTTTCGAAAAGCGATGAGCAAGGAACTGTAATTTTTTTGTTACCCAATCCGCAGACGGTAAGCTTATCGTCCTCGCAGGACATGTCTTCTGGTTCGCATTCTGGACTGATTTGGTCGTACGTTTGCGAGCGGTTGATGATATTGAGCAAAGAACTTATTCGAGGCACAATCCTCGCATTTTTCTCTCGAGCAATTTGTTGAGCCGACGGCAAATATCCTGTTACCTGCAAAATTTTCTCTGCTGTTTTAATATGAATGAAAGTCGTAATTTTTTTATGTAACAGTTATGACTGAACCTAGGCCAAAAAAACTACTTATAAAATCTAAAAAAAAAAAAAATTTTTAACTTGTTCAACATATTCTTCATAGTTAAAATTATATTGAATTTCAATTTTTGACGAGGATGAATTATTTACATCATGACTTGCTTCATTTTATAGATTATTAAATAATAATATTGAACGAAAAAAGAATTTTAAATTCGAAACGCATGAATGACTAAAATATGTGCAACAATTTTGATAGTATTAATTAAGTGCGATGCCTGAAACTCTCGTCTCTAACATGTTAGTCTTTTTAATTGGTATTATTTACATATGATCACGGCCAATTTAGCCCTTAATTTTTTCCTATTATCTTTTAATTTTAAACGCCCAAATACATGTAATTTAAAGTATTTATTAAATATAATATGTAACCAAAAAGCAAACGATACAAGTGAATTAATACTTACAAGAGAAACTGCTGAAATGAATAAAATCGTTTTACATTGAAACATATTTGTCAGCATTCAGCATAAAATTCACTGTGAACTTCGCATGCATCTTTCTATTTTATATATAATTCAGGTTTGAATAGCATAATAAAAGTCTGATAACGGAATTTTTATTTACTTTTTAATCATTATTCTTAAAGTAATAAATGATGAATAAATTTTGAAGGAATGATGCAATCTGATTTTTTACAATGAACTTTTTTAATCTTCTCACTGGTGTTACGTTTATATGCTGTAAAGGAAATTTATCAAAGTTTTAAAGAATACATTCTTTTATTAATTTTTGAAAAAATTATGTAACTGTTAACTAGGCTGCAGATTTCTGCAAGTAAATATCTTATGGATTTACTCGTATATTATAATAGCAGGATTAAAGATTTACTGATTGTTTTCATTCGATATAAGAACTTCTAAACAATATTTCCTCAATATATCAGACCATAAATCATATTTTTTTAAAAAAGAAAAATTTCGGTTGTAATTTTTTCTATGATTATAAAAAAACAGTATAATTTTTTCCATGATCGTTAATTTCGAATTTTAGAGTTTTAAATGAAGGCATAGAAATCACTATGGTAGTTGATAGTAATTTAAACATCAAAATTCCAAATAAGAAATTATTTGATTTTCACATTTAATAGCATTAATCTTTGGTAACCAATGATACCGAGGGGTTTTTCTTTGAACTAGTTTTATTGTTTCATTTGCCTTTATTTACGTTAGAGGAATTTGCTTGCAATTGATTGTCATGCATACGGCAAATGAACAAAGATATTTTGTTAAATTTGATGGGGTTTCCTCAGCACATTTAAGCTTTTGGTTTATTCATTTAATCAATCTTAAAATTTGATATTAAAAAAATTTTCATATTCGGTTGTCCTCATTTTTCTGATTTGAACGGCATATTGCGGGAATTTTTATTGTTAGCGGCGAATCTTTAGTGACTTGATTTTTAGGAATTCCTTATAAAAATTTCTAAAAATCCTTCGACATGACAGGCATGCAACGGAAATCACTAAAAACTTCAAGTCACTTGCAAACCTCGGATCCTTCCATAGTTTGCTCTTCGCACGATTTGTGAATTTAGAGAATGAGAAAATTACGTAAATTAAGTATTTCAACGCTCCGGTGCCTCACGACATCGCTATTCGATTGAATATAAAGATTTTCCGCATATCTGAAGGCAATATAAATATTTATATTTTTGATACTTACCTAGGGATAATGAATCGAAAAATTTTGAGATATCTGAATTAAAGAAAGAACATTATTTTACGCTGACAACTCAATTAGAAAGCTTAAGTAGTTTAAAATTATAAACCTCCGTTGCGGCACCCACGTTTTCTATTTTTTTTCTTCAGGAATATCTAATAAACTTAAACATCAATTATAAAAATATTCTGTTGTTATTATTCTTTCCACATAATTGAAATCCCGGCTTGAGATAGAGATATAGTGAACTTGTAAATTATTTTTTGAAACATTCTATCACTTGGTCGAAAACATTCGGATATTACGATTCTTTAATCACTTCTATCCACATATAGTTAGCAATAGCATTTATTGTACACAAAATAGAGCAGTAGATATTTCAAGGTTTAGAATCGATTATTTTGACCCGTACGTTATTCTATGACAATTCAAAATATTTCTCATCTGATGATTAATCAACTTGTCTGGATCTGCATTGGTTTGAATATTAATTTATTCAAATGGCCTTTAAAATCAACATCTTAGATAATATATAAATAATAAATTTACCTTCTTTCATTCAAAAAAAGATATGATTTTTTCATTGGTACTTGATTCATCATTTTATATTTTACGGAGAAAAAAATTTGAATTGCCCGTTAAAACGAAATTAACTTGCACTATATTCATTTGGAGCAAACGAAATTAATCGAAAGCTTTGTGCTATACCTAGTGAATTGTTATGTGAATACCTTGCATTATCCTAGAAACTGGGCGAATATTGAAGGTAGAAATAGCAATTTCGGATAGATTTTGAGTTAATTAAACAAAGCAGCTTCACTGAAGCGTGTACAACGTGAATTATAATAGTCAAGATTGAGATGCTTCCCAGATAACGAAAGGTGTTGAGATATACATTATTTTTTCATCGCTAGTGAGTAAGAAAATGAAATGAAAGTGTGGAAGACATCGAACTGACTTATTTCGAGCATATTCAATACTAGCCCTGAATTCCATTCGGTGTCAAGCCATTTATCGCAACGGGAGATCCAAAATTTACTTCTTGTCGGATCTTAAGCATATAGTCGAGTTTTCAGGATGGAATTTTTTTTGCCGTCCTTTTTTTTCCACGCTTTCCACTTCTTCTTCTTTCCTCATTAAAGATACATGAGAGACGAGAGATTCCACCATTAAAGATACGTGAGAGATAAATAATAGTTTTATTGCGCTGAGAATATTGAAAATGAAAATTTTTGAAAAAGCACCGATATTGGTCGTTTTTAGATAAAATAAGCTGGACGAATAACGAAGCCTACGATTTCGAGACATTTTTAAACGTGGCAGTAGAACAACGGTGAGTTAAGATTCAGGCCAGCAAACCTAAAAATTTATAACAAACACGATCAGGTTCAAAGGTCGAGGGCTTTGACCTTGAGAATGCATAAAAAAAAAACGTGTTTGTACGAGCCTGGGCTCGTAAAAGACAGATAAAAAAAATCTCATTTCTCGTTGGAACCAGGGAAATTTCGTTTATTTTTTCCGTAATTATTTTCGATTATCATTTTCGATATCTTAAAATATAATGAGAAGTTACGTTCGATTCGAAATTATGGAATCGTGTCTTTTGTTTTATTCTAGCTCATGATGAACGTATTTCCTTTCGTGGGCATTGTCCGTCACTTTTTCCATGCCGTCTTCGTGCATTTTGACATATTTTGTCAGGACGTTCACCGAATTTTCCAACGCAAATTCCAGACCAGCATACGGTTATTCATCGTATCTAATATCATTTCTATGGCTCTGGAAAATTGCTTTTGACCGTAATTAGGATAATTTTGTTTTTTTTATTTTATATTTATATGAAAGCTTTGTTTTATTCGATTGAATATAATCTAAAATTTTTTAGAGTTTTTCCTTGATGCATCATTTATATTCTGTTACCTGGCTTTCGAATTTCATTAAATGTTAATCGGGTGAATGATGACAATGTGCTGCATTACTGGTTAAGATTCGATAATTTTACATTCTAATCTCCTACCGAATTAACTGTTTTCTTTTTCCATATTTCCCCAATTAATGATACCCCAAACACATACTAATATTAGAAATTTTGATTTTTAAAGGTGACTGAGAATCATCTTAATTTACGTTATACTATCATTATCAATCATGTAACATTGTTTTGACATGCTTTTGCCACATCTTTCCTAACACTCGTGAATAAATTAATTAATAAAAGATAGATAAATTAATGAAAGATTTGTTGAACAATTACGTAAAATGGTTACCAAGGCCTTAAAAAGGGATCAGATTTGACACCGTGAAGTCTATTATTAATATTTATTTTTCTTGAGCTTAAGCCGGTGAAGCAATTTCCACTAATTGCCTAATGACACGACACGGGGCAACCCTGACCCCCACCAGCGATGGTGATAACATCCTCATCATCTTTGTTGTCATCATTTTCGTTAATGCTTTTTGTCCAATACATTCGTTTAATATTAACATTTTCTTAGTTTGGCTTCGGCAAGGAGGATCCGATAGTTGCAGATTTTTATTTTACGTTTCACGACATAATAAGAATTCCTCATAATATTTGATATCTAAAAATTCGATTTACAGTATTACTTACAATAGCACACATAGGAATGGAGTAAATTTATATTCACGCGATTTATACATTTCATGCGTTCCCTCAGGAGCAGTAGAATACAGCACCCTTCCTTTTTTAACTTAATTTCCCTTCCCTTCCTGTTCCTGGAGTTCTTCCTCAGGGCTACCATCCCGATACGGATAGTGTTGGTTCATCTTTCCTTTGATGTATTGAATTCTGTTGCTTTAATATTCGCATATATGTTTTTTGATCGTTTTTATGACAGAGTCTAGGGTAGATGTTTTTACACTGGGCTGAGGTCACTTTTTTTGACATGATGTTCAGACTATTTGGTTTTTTTATGCATTTGAAAAACATTCATTTTTCAAATATAATTTTTATATTCCTTTTTAAAATATTTTTATATTTTTCAGAGATCTCCAGGGAAATAATCTGACGGTGATATTCGAAAGCGACTTTGAAGACATGGGAAATCTTAAATCACTGTAAGTAAATTTTTTTAATAGTTTTATTTTCTATATTATAACAGCTATTGAAAAAGTCCAATTACCTATAAGCATCAACCTATTGGTTATTAATATGTATTGGATATAGGTTTGTATCCTGAAATCTTACACGCTGTGCAAAAGACTAAAGAATTCGAAGTCCTTTGTTTGATATGAATATAATTCAGTTTAAAAAAATTATGGTTTTATAGCTGTTTGAATTAGAATCAGTCAATTAAATGTTGTAGTTTTCTTCTTCTTGTGACTTATTATGAAATGGAAATTTCAACTTACAGCTTCGTATATAATATTCAACATAATTATATTTTAAAATTTCATGAAACATCAATTTCACCTCACCTATGGAATTTTTTTTCCATATATATGATATGCTCGTACGTAAAGATTCATTTCATTCCTTTTCAGTGATTGATCGAAAACGTTACAAGATGCATACCAATAAAAATTGCGATATCAAAACGATACTTGACCGTGCATTTGCTTGAAATGGTGATAATCAAGCGCTAAAGAGACCAAAATTTCTCTTTTGTAGTTTGACGGTATCTACACTCGACGTTGACCGTGAACCAGTTGAATACCAACTTGCAAGATAATACAGAATAGTTTATCTGGCAGTGTGTGCTTTATGGCATGGTGGCATTAACTCAGACGAAGCAATTTCAAATTCTTCATTTAAATAGCTTTTCAACTTTCCGTAAAGTTGGGATATACAGCTCACATACAATGTATTTTAGAAACTCCCATTATTTAGAAATCGCATTCAAATAATCAGGGAAAATTGCGAAAGTTTTGCGAATTTTAAGAAAATTCTCATTATTGGCGCCGATTCGAAAAAGCGATCACTGATGCGTGTCCGGGTCAAGCGCACGCACAAAGGATTATTGTCGAAAGGAAAGAATGACAAGCAGCAAACGGCAAAATGGTTCCAGGGATCTCGGCTTACAAACCGATTCAACTTTAATGATGGAGATTTCAAACTTCCTTTATGCTTTGGTTTTTATTGAAATCACGCCTCATGCTTGCCTTCTTTATGTCATTCTGATAAATTAATGTTTAAATTATCTTACCGCACAAATATCTTTGGCGTAGAGATTCCGGCTCCGAGCGTTGAAGGCATTGCGGGTAAATAAGATGTCTCGGTTTAGCAATTCTCATCTCGAGAAAATTTTTGTTCTGCCGACGCTTTCCTATTTCCCAGAGCTTCGCTTTGGGCTGTGCCTCGAGAACAGCTAGAGAGCGAAGCAATTTCTAATAATAAGAAAAAGGCGTTCGTCAGGTGATTTTGCATCCTGTTCGAATAACAACAGAGAGGAAAACCAACACTAGACGAAGGACAATGTTTAATTGATAAAATACAATAGAAAGCGCCTTTGGTGAGCTAATAGTTGGGTCCGCAGCGAAAGGCCCCAAGTTCCCTCAATAATTGAATTAGGCTAATGCGCATGATCAATTTAATTTTCATATTATTCCCTGGTCGAATCTTGATCCATCTTCAGAAAGTTCTTCGTAAAAAGAGGGCGACAGGTTTCCTTCCCGAAGAACCATCTGGGATCTTTTGGTTGAAAAGTGAGGAAAGGAAACACTCCCGCGGAAATTAACAGGGGAAAATGATCCGAAGAAGTCCGGAAGCCTAATTATAATGCCGAAGACATTAATTGGAACGTTAAAAGTTGAGGTCGGCGGAGGAGTTTGGTCCATAAAAAGGAAATACTCTTGCACATGACGGATCAATTAACTTCCTTCGCACTGTCCCACGTTTGATTCATAATGTGTTAACCATCCGAGGCATGCCTTTGGGGAACTGTCAAAAATTCCTTTTTTTATATGGAAAAGGATTATATTCTCTCGTTTTCGTCTTTGTTGCAAAGAGCATTTATTATTTATTAAATGAAGTATTGACGAACACGGAATTGAAATTTTCTCTGATCAAACTTATACTTAAACTGTTAGAATACTGAATTGTTGTAGACTATGGGAAAAAAAACATATATATTGGAACAGTACCAAAAGCGAAATCGAAACAAAATATAAAAAAAATTTGAAATTGTGGTCCAATTTCCATGAGAAATAATTTTAGGGGGGGATTTATTAATTTTGATGTATTATTAATGATAATACATATAGTAATATTGTTTATACAGAAGATATAGTATTAGTTATTTATGCTGCAATATAAAGGGGAGGAGTCTGACAATTGAATCGCAGTCTGTAATGTGCAGGCCGCGCATACCTTGAACTATAATAACAAGTCTATGTACTGTGAAAGATCAAAAATGTATTATCGTTTAAAGGTTAAAAATTTATCTTATTATTAAGAATACCACTTTAAGTCTTCAACAAATTTTGGGACAGATTATTTTTCTTGATATTATATTAAATCTTCCAAATAAAAATTAAATGCTGAACAGGATATATAAATGCATATTATTTTTAAAACATATTCAATGCATTACTTACTTTTTTAAGCGTTAATATTTATAACTAAATTCCTGATTTTAACATCTTGAGTTTATTGTTTTTGGTAATTGACATTCTCGTCTAGATTCTTCATACAATTTTTTACGATATGAGCCAAAAATTTTTGAACACTCTAATATTAATCATAATAATTGAATAAACATTTTATAGATATCAGACATTTCTACCTGTAATATTTCTACATTATTCTGCATCGCATCTTTCATGCTATATTAATCACAAAGTCGTATATAAGATCTTTTTGTGAGTGAGTTTTACAGTTCTAATAAAAAACCTAGAATAACTTTATTAATATTCCTGCATATAAATTTTTAATCATTGTAATTATTTCAGCAATAAAAACATTTAATTAAAATTATAATTCCTTTGAAAAAGCATAATTTGCCAGTTATTTGAGACTTTACGAAAATTCAAAAATTTTTTTGCCTTCGAAACTAATTTGTATCTACTCATTAGATACACCGGATGGAAATCAGTATATATTATATTATACTAAGTAGACAGAGTAAGTTAATTAAACTATTATCGTTCTACAGTAAGAGTATTTGTCTTATTTCGAATTCAGTTATTTAATAAAAACATTATACTTTCAATGTAGAATTCTATTTAAGTCCTTTCACTTACATTAAAATAACGATCTTTCTATAAATGGAATTTTTGAAACTAATTTTTAATTAGTTTTAATGAGTGTGATGAAAAATAATGAATCTTTATGAAAATTTTTAAGCTCTAATATATTATTATATTTATGGCTATCATATTTACATATTTAGAGACATCCTTTATTAGCCATTGTGATTTTTAGTTTTGTTTTTTATTTTGTTAGGGCAAATTATATTGCATAATTGAAATTTGATAATGATGATGTGGCATTTGAAACTTGTGCAATGGTGGAGGAGAGAGATTTATTACATTTATTTTTTATTTTCAGGCAACTTAATGATAATCAGATTCATACAATCGAAAGAGGAGCGTTTCAGGATCTCGTGGTTTTGGAAAGGCTGTAAGTATCACGAAAAATTATAACCTGATTGCGCGATTGATGAAATGCATGTTTTTTAATCAACCCACGGTGGAAGCTTACTCTGGAAAGGTCGTGGGACATCCCACAGCGCACAAGCAAAGAAGTTTAGGTATGTCATTGGGATCCATGGTTGACGATTTATGGAGCAACGCTTTATACATGAATCATTCTCCGGTTTTGTACGATCTGCGTTATCTCTTGTTCATTGTCTTTGTCTTTATGATCAATGTCTTTAAGCAACTCATTTTAAGGTTTTTTATTGGAAGCTCTTGATTTTTATTCACTTTGCATCATTGAATTTTGTGCTTTTACTCGCTTCGCATTGTGGAAATTGCTGGCGCGACTTTACCAAATGTTTTTATTATAACAAAATGTAAATTATTTACATTAATTTATAATTTAAAATTTATTATAAAACAAAAAATTTATTATAACAATATAATTTTTTTTTATCTTCATTTCCGACTTCTGACGGACTATTAAATGACGTTTGTACCAAATTATCATTTGTCATTATTAAGGTGTTCAGGGAAATTAACTGTATAACTGTACAGAAGAGTAAGATATCCTGTCTTTCACAAAATGTTTTTATGTGAAAGAAAACAGAATGGAACTTTAAATTTCAGATTTAGTATTTATTGTACAACATTCTCAATTATTTGAATCTTACATCTCGTTGAGTATACATGTCGTGGCGTTCGAGATAATCATACTACCAAATGAATCTTTGTACAGTATTTGTAAAAAAAAATTTTCGATTTTATTTGTGAATAATTCCGAGTAAAAATCGTTTCTTTACTTATTGATTGGTTTAATTAGCTTTGTTTCCTTATGTTCAAATTCAAATAATTATAAGTGTACGATTATTCTTGAAAAGATTTCTATTATCGATTTAATATCTTCGTGCAAATAAAAAATTGTTTTCGTACATTAAACCATATGTTCAGTCACACATTTAATGTGAGTTAACGTAAAAGGTCGGGGAATTAAACTTCGAGAGATAAACGTTTGATCTTCGACTTTTTCTTGCTATTTTTTTCATCTTTGCTGCATGTGAGAATCGCAAAGGTTTTGCTTTATACAAATACAATTCAAATAAAGTAACATGACCGATTATCACCGAAATAACTCTCAGCTCAAAAGGTGCTACCCATTATTCTAATTTTTATTTAGAGTTCATTTTATTATTTCTATTCTGCTTTTATATATTCATTTTTATGTTTTTCTGGTCTAACAACATTGAAAGATATTTCATTATTGCATTCTGAAGGATTTAAAAAAAACAATTTATGTTTATTGAATTATTAGGTTGTTTATTAAGATATTAGCTTGTTATAAACGAGATTATTGAGCATCCTTTGAGCATTGTTCCCATAAGGGTTTTTTTTAGTAAACCATAATAAAATTCACTCAAATCGAAATCTATTGAAGTGGTATCAGTAAATTATATTAAATGCGAAAGATTGATCCCATTATAAAACATGAAATTATAGGAGTGAAGGCGAGTTACTTTGAAAAATGAACCTTTTTGTAGTCAATTACCGTTGAATTGCCACGGAGATGACTTCTCCAGGTCTCGTTTGAACAGTTGGTTATTACATAATCTAATAATCGTTATTATTTTGATTACTAACTTAATTATTTTTTCATGCAAGCTCTCGAAAATTTCACAGCAGAAAATGCAAGCATTGCCGCGGTCTGAATCCTTTTTATATTCTCTTCATGAATTCATTACGTAAACGCTAATATATTCAATTTATTTAACAATACGCAATATTGATTTTAAAGCCGTCACACATCTGATAAAAATTTTCAGTTCGTAACGGATTCAAAGTTCTCAAAAAAGGAGGAAAAAATTATTTTCATGGAAGAAAATTTCATCCTCTCTGAAATCAACATGAACTTCGGTTTCTCCAACTCTTTGATCCATAATTGAAGGCGCTTTCGCCCATCTACAATACCTGGGTTTGAAAAGCAGCTCAAATTATCTAAAGTTTTCAAAACTTTGTTATTTGCTATGGTATCCGAAATCCGTAACAGATTCTGCGATTAATTTAGCATTAAAACTCGTTAATTGAGCTCCAAGTTGAATGAACATTTTCGGATCAGGATTATTTTTTAGGGATTCCTTTGCTCAAAAAATGTTGCGGAACCAGATATATATATATAATAATGGACTGGGAATTCGTCTAAAGTTCAAAATAGTAGATGAAAAAAAAAAATAAAAATCAATGATTCTATAAGTAGGAGGTTCCGGTCTCAACCCTCAATAATTTTTTATATAGATGTTATGATATAACTTTGTCAAACTTTTTATGTAGATTGTTTTAATGTTTTTTCTTCCCTATGCGTTCAGATGAAAATTTAAATAATGAATGTAATTTTTTTCTCTTCAGACTCCGAGAGACGTGGTATCACGAATGAGATATTGATACTCCCTCAATTTCTCTGCATTCCAAAGCAGCCAGTTCCATTCTTCCAGCAGATTTATTATTACCATTCATAAATGAATGATGAGAACGAATGACAATAAAAATGTGCTTTTTCATTAGCAACAGAGCTTAAGACGCTAAATAGAAAATTTAACTCAATTTATTCGCCCGAATGGTTGGCGAAGCTTCATTATTGAATAGTTCTTTTTTTCCGATTCGTTTTATGGGATGAATGTTCCAAGGGGTGAAGTATAAAAAGTGAATTAAAAGAGCAAATAAAAGCGAGATTTGTGTATTATGTGAAAGTCATTTAAGCTCCCAAACGATTGCAAGAACACGATTTTGTGATTGTGGGATTGTCTCATATTCACACGGGCATCTTTGAAGGTTGAGAATTAAACCCTGCTCCTTGATCCCCTTCGGATATTTTTCGTTGCCGAGGAATGTCTGAAAAATGAATTATTTTGGGCCATAACGCGATTCGCCATTACATTTTGAGCTTGGATATTTTTGACAATCTGGGAAGGTGAACATGGGTTTGCAAATTTTTTGCCCCGAACAGGGAAATAAAATTAGATATTGGTTGAGAAAATCTATCTCTTAAAAAGAGCCTTTATCGACTTTGATTGGTAATATGATTAATTAGCAGGAATTTCTAAAAAAAAAAAAAAAAGAAATTTTCTCCTTGTTTGAAGGAGATTTTCCGGAGAAATGCTAAAAATGTTGCTGCGTGATTAGAAAGTCAAAGGCTTGGAGATAATGAATGAATTTTTAAAAGCTTAATTTTATCTTTAAATTTGTTATCGCAATTTCACTACTTGTGGCTAGTTTCAAAACCGTTTTTCATTCTGATCTCTTCTCGATGGTGTGTCATTTTCTTGTTGTTTTTGACATCGGCATAATTATTTTGCTATTTATTCCCATTTATAATCCTTTAATATACTTTGATAATTCTTCGGGTTGTTTAAATTATGGCACGAATGGAAAAGATTCATGAACCGTATTTGCTCCAGATAGCTCATAGATTTTTGTACGTAAGAAGTAAATGACCGATGGGAGACTACGAAAAAAGTGAAAATTAACTTTGTTAATGTCTGAAACTCAAAGTCATCTCAGATAATTGTTTCGAGACAATGGAAACTTTTAAAAAGAAAAAATTCTTTCTATTTACATTTAAAAATGAGGCAATTTTCTACATCTTGAGGTGCCTCGTTTCATCTTGTAGTGAATCGGATACAACGGCCATTCTTGAAAAAAAAATTTCGAGAGACGGGGAATGAGTAGCAAGGTCTTGACTGCTGCTGCTGCGATGTCAGAAAAGAATCGCGATCCCAAGTCAAGAAGTAAAATATAATTTTAAAATCTAAAATTTTGGCTTTGGAAAATAACTGAATAGCACCAATTTCACTGTCGTTTTATTTCATTATTTACGATGCTTTTTTACTATATTTTTCATAAAAGCTTTTTTAGTCTTTCTAAATCTTATAAAATTAACAACCCATGTTAATAATTGTGTTTATTTAAAATTCATGTTATAAAGAATATGGTTTTTCATTATTTTACAGCCGATGGAGGTTAAAAGAAAAAAATTTTTCTCTCATTAAGCTTGCGCTTAACTATAAAGCTAAACTTTAAAATTCTAAAAAAACTACAGATTGAGTATTTTTTGAAATATGTTTTCAAGGAATTCGGCAAAAGCATTGCCTTGGTTTATACATTAAGAGTATACTATTTTATTTATATTTTCGGTAAAGGGTTTGTAGGATCGAATTGCGATCATACGGTTTTGCTTGAAAGCCTTAACTGTTCACTTTGTGTTCAACTTGACCCTTGTCAAACACGGGCTACCCTTACATAACGCCCCAAATTTCCTGGTGTTCTTTGAACATCGCTTTGATTACAAGTTGATGCCTTACCTGAAATTTGTAACTAACCATCTCATTATGGAGATTATCACATTTAAATTGATACCTTGAACATTTTGTATCTAACGTGATTTCTTTGTTGTTTCAGGCGGTTGAATAGCAATCAGTTGAGGCGCATCCCAGATCTTCTGTTCGGCAATATTCCTAATTTGCATCGGTTGTAAGTACCATCCATTTACTTTACTTCTTCAAAAGGAATTGCTTTGAAATCATTGTGGCATCTGTAATTGTGGGAATTATTCCTTTCTCCTAAGTTGTCTTCGTGCAATGTTATTTATTGAATTTTTCACAACAAAGGGAAAAATCGAAAAGAATTATTTTAGCTAGCTATTTCAAAGCTATTTTAATAGAACTGATCGAAATTTCCCTTGACCACAAAAAATTGACTTTCATCAAATGATAAAGCTGAATTGCGAGTACCATCATTGTGTAAGAACAGTAGTGATCAATGCCAGATGAAAATGATGATCATATCAATTTTTTTTTCAATTTAATTTCTTATCTTAAGCAAATCCGATTTAATGCAATTAGGTTCTTTCATTTAAATATTCAAATTTTCAATCAGAAGCCTTGTGGCTTTTAGTAAATTTTACATCTGACCGTGTAAAATAGTCACTGGATCACTAGGTGATTTTTTGGAGGAAGTTATGGCGAATTGTGGTAACGCGTATTTAATACGCGGAACGATAAATAGTACACACGGCAGGAAAATTCTTAGCAGTCTGGAAAATCAGTGTTTATGACATGGTTGAAAATAATGCAAATCTTGCATGTCGCATAATATTGTTCTAAAAACCGAGTAAAAATTTCGAATTCATTTCCAATTATTAATTTTAACTAGTTTTATTTTCAGGAACAGGATCTACTCTGTCATAATTTTTTTCTGTTGTAACTTAAAGTAAAATGCAAATTAATAGTTTTGTCATAGTATTTCTGTGATCTTCGTTACCTGATGGTCGAACATTATAACAAGACGTGTTAATGGAATTTGGGTTTGGGAGTTACACAATGTTTTATAATTTTAATTTATTCTTGTTTGCATTTGAATAATCCCCACCTTCTCCCTTAAAGCTGTCCTATGTTTTCCGTTAAATTTCATTTTTATATTTCCACATATGTTTACAAGCTTAAAGGATTTTATTATTTCTTATCTCTGTGAAAAAAGTTCTCTACTCGGCAGACCGGGGAGACTCTTACTGTTCTCATGAAATGTGTTTGTTCTTCTGGTACTGGTTCTCAGCAGATAATTATTCGCGGGCGAAAAGGAGGCGAGAATAGCTCGATTCATGGTTAAGTTAATTTTATTGTATTTTATTATACTTTCTTCTGATGTTATATGTGATAATATTAATAATTTATATGGTATAACATGTGATGATGCCCACAACTATTATGGCGCAGATGTTTTATACTTTGATTTCAATTAATGCCTTTCTTAGTGCTCATTTTTATCGCTATCAGGAACGGATCGAAGCTTCCGAAACTTCAATATGAAATTTTCACGGAGTTAAATCGATCATTTCATTAAGGCACTCAGGATGTTTTTGAACCGGTCACATTTTTTAGGCATTTTATTTCTTCGGTAAGGATAGCAGAATTTTTCGATGAAAAAATGTAATCATTTTCTCCAATCCTGTACACAGTTGATATATAATGGGATCTGATGTATTAGAGCATTATAAGAAAGCGATCCAAAACGCCATGGGTGTCCGTCGTTCTTCAGTTCGATACCATTTCAAACATAATTTAATCCGAAATGGAGCTTAGAGTGAAATAAGAATTTCTGAATGCTTGGATTCGAAAGGGGCGTGCATCAAGAATTAGACTGTCGATGCCGCTGTCGGTGGAAATGACGAATGTCTGCCGGAACGGAACCAGATGGGCCATTCAGATATAGAGCTTAATTGAACAGCACGTCGCTCTGGCAGCTTTCCAGAAAGCTCGAGAAAGCTTCTGCTGGCTCGTGCAGAGCTCCACGAATTGAACCACCGGTGCTGATACCCCCAGTGCCCCTTTCGGAATCTACTTCATCCTGTGGTCACGTCCAGATTAATAGAAACTATCAAATGCGACCGAAATAAAGATTCGATGTTTTGCTTTCTTTATATCGAAACAAAAAATATCTTTTATATGAGTGGTGTTTGACTGTTGACAATGCTTTTGACATAAAAATGCTGATAAACTCCTCTTTAGATTTTTCGGGAAGGATTTGTAGTGGAAAAAAAGCGAAAGAAAAAGATACGTCTAACTCAAATCATGGTTTATACCATTTAAAGAGCAAGACAACAAATTTGTTGTAATTTTTTTCGTGCAGAGGGGGAAAATTCCTCGCGCACTCCATGGCACGGGCCACTGGAAATGTGGGGCTTGCACTCATTAAAAAATCCTTATGAACTCTCTTTAGTACTTATGACGGATCACAAGTATTCCTCTGCATTCTTCTGTGGCGTCGCTCAAAATGGAAAACGCAAAGAAGATTGGATAAAAAAAATTAATGACTTGATCGGGAATTGATCCCGCAACCTGTCGCACATTCGACATCATACTCGCATCGTATTCCAAGATCAGCGAGATCGTTGGGGTCGTAGCGAAAATCTGATTTCTCAATAAATAAACCGCATGATCCAGGAAAGTATAAAATACACAGAGTCTAATGGCGAGGAACTGGAAACGTGCGTTTTGGAAGGGCGGGGGGTTATATAGTATGCTAAGTGCATTTATGGATGTTGAAAATCGAAAACGAAAACAATGGCATCGGATCTCTTCAGGTAAACTGTAAAACCGGAAAGTTAGGAGGGTAAAGATAGAGGAGATAATGTCGAACACGAAGAAACTGTGGAACGAGGGTTAACGAGGCGGTTGATTTGGTCCTGAATCTGGTTTGTTTTTAATAAAGTTCTTGCATGCTACGACCGTTGTAGTGCAGAAACAGCGCCGCTCTACACGATAATGATAATAAGATTGAGGCGTGACTTGCTCAGAGAGTGTTGGTAGTCTGAAAGGAAGGTTAGCGATCGAGGTAAAAATAAGATGCTATTAGCAAAGAAGTGAAGCCGGACGAACTTGTTAATATTAAATGTGACCATGATTGAGGAGGATAACCAATGATGAATTGAAGCGATGGCGTTCGATTATGGTAAATTCTGAAGCAAGCTAAGTAACGTATATAAACACAATGAAAGGAACCTGTATGCAAAGGACTGGAACGGCTTTACGTCTGACCGGTAAGAGGACCCCAACGGAAGATGGACCGGAGGCAGAATAAAAGGATAGAATTAAAACGGAAGTGAGTGGAATGTCACATATTATGGGCTACAGCAAAGTTTAAAAAACGAATGCGGTTGTCATCGGCCGATCAGAATTCGATAGATTCAAATAACTCGTCGTGAAAATGAGAGGAACTGGCAAGATCAACCAATCAGTTACTTTGTGATCCAGCAGCGCATTGTAAACGAATTAATTAATTATTAAACTTTGAGAGCTATTCGGCTTTTGTATGTTTGTTTATATGTTGAAATATCCTTCACTGAAAGTATCGAATCGGTTTTTTGTATCGTGATTTTTTTTGTATCATGATAGATGAAGGCTTCATTTATCTTTGCCGCCTTGATTTGTGCTTTTGCTGCAAGCTGGAATAAAGAAAAACGAAGAACATTGTCTCTGACGCCGTCCGAGATTCAGAAAATAAAAATTTCTGCGCTTTCTTTCTCCTTCCCTTTGAATGCCAACGAAGGAAATCTCTTAAGGGTGCCTGAATTTTCCTACGTCGTTGGTAAAGTAAAAGCTTTTTGCATATTCAGTCCCGGAATCCCTTTGCGACAATTGTAGGATAACGAATCGAAATCTAAGAAATTCCTTAGACAAAGTTAATATATTAGAAACATCATTTGCCTGTAAATCGTGTTTAGACTTGTAGTTAGTAGTCACCCGTACTTAGTAAGTTATGCGTTCTCCTTATTGTTAGAAAGTTCCTTAGACGACGAGATTCAGTTTGCGATCTGAATCTAACTGTAACTAATACATCAAAAGTTTTTACGCCATGGAAACTTGATTTTCTTTGATTAAGTCCTGCCGTTTCAATACCGAACAAAGGAACGTTTTGAACTCTGGCAGTCTTCTTTTATCTCGATCTATACATCTTAGATTTTCAATTCCATATTCCTCATTCGCCTTG
Organism: Ricinus marginatus; assembly: GCA_028565995.1. Taxonomy (NCBI): domain Eukaryota; kingdom Metazoa; phylum Arthropoda; class Insecta; order Psocodea; family Ricinidae; genus Ricinus; species Ricinus marginatus. The sequence continues at coordinate 55,275 of JAOWBB010010408.1, forward strand.
AGTATCAACGAACTGTTCCTCCTCAGAAATTTTAACGTCCTTGTACCGTGACATCATCTTGTTACTTTCCGTATAGAGACTCGCTTCGAAGTCACTTCCTTGATGTTGAGAATTATCCAAAGAATGTCCAGGGATTGTCACATTTTAATTGCAAAACAGTTCTCAACAGACTTGATTTCCACTTGGAAGTTTGCAGTAGAGATCTGTGGTTAAGTTTATTTTATTAATGATAAATGTTTTTTTTCAGTTTTCATTTGTTTCATACGTAATGATTGTTGTTCTCCTATTAAAAAAATCAATTTACTTTGCACAAGAAGACTAACACTACAGAGAAACGTGCCTGAATTTGAAAAATAATTTTACTGTCTAATCTCCAATATTAATAACTCGCAATTTCAAAATGGTAGCTTCAGCTTCTAGAACCACTTTGATTCTTTGAGTATGTTCGGTTCTTTAATAAATAAGCTATCAGCTTACGTACTGATGGTCTTTGAAGAATATATTTTGCTTGTCGAATCCATTTTCTGTTGGCAAAGCTTCTTAGAAATAAATCTCGTGAAACGATATTTCTTTACTTCATGCTTTTCAACTGTAAAAAATAAAGTATACATCATTTGTACAACATATGACAGCAAGCTTATAGGAAAGTTGACATTATATCCTTATATAAGAACAAGGTTTCTGGCACTAGTACTTTATCCCTTAATGATAAATAGACCCATTTTGATAAGGACACTTAAATAATGAAATTATTATGTTATAAATACAACCATTTACTATTTCTATCTTTCAAGTTTGACTTTATCTTAGTTTTTATACCTTCCCACATTCTCAATCGGAAAGGATACATTTTTAGATCTAACTAAGTATATATATATATTTCTTTCTTTGAAACAAATCGAATTGTCCTGATGTCAGAAAAGCAACTTTAAAGACAATCAGAATCACATTTTGTAAATTTTGCTCTCTGACTCAAACAGATCGTAACGTATAAGAAACATCGTTAAGAAAAAATGGGTTTTAAAAAGGATTAATACAAAGATTAAGTATGAAATTTTGATGAAATAAAAATATTAAACTGATTTATTTGAACTCGCTGATAAAAAAGAAGATTAAAATTTCGTATTCCTTTCAAAGAATGATCTAAATTTTCAAATCCACCATTATAAAAATACGTAAAGAGAACTAAGATTTGTGTATTTTATAAGTAAAGAGGGAAAAGTGATTAGACATCTGCGGAAGGTAGCTGTGAAATATAACGAAACTAAGTTGTTTCAGGGAAATTTTAAGAATTTTAAGATGATGAAAAAAAGAAAGAATCGCAGACGAGCCTTAAGAGAAATTGTGAGAGACAAGGGAGGAGAAGAAAAGAAAGAATCCAGTTAATGGAAGATATTGAGATGAAATCCTACTTTGGGCTGGAGAAGTTGGAAAAGGGCGGAAAAGACTAAATTTTAATAAACGAAATTACCTTTTGAGCAGTCTACTTAATAAAAAGTTTGTGAAATAATAATTTCTTTAGCAATACTTCCATAAGCTCCTTCGGCCCTTAAAGAAATTTTTCCATTAGCAGTTGTAAATTATTATTTTTTATGAAAAAGCTTAGTGAAAAGAAAGAAAAATGTATACGTTTTATCACAGTTAATTGCTAAGTATGAAATCCGATATTTTTTTAAAAGTTCTTCAGTTGAAAACGTAAAAAAAATCTATTTACTAATCGAAACGGCATTTCTGTATAACTAGCTGAAACATTTTGAATTTTATTCGCAAATCGTCTCCACCTTTTACAGTGGTAGCAGACTTTGTCCTTTTAAAAGCACAACCTTCTATATCGACAATGTCTTTTCTGAATGATCTGATTCTCTTCTTTTTTTGTTCAAATGAATGAATTGAAAGCGTTGAAGTAATGCAACGAAACGTTGAATTTTCTAAAGTCTTGCTCATTTTGGAGTTCCCATAACGAATTTATCAACTCTTAATTTATGGATATCCTTTCATTTTCCGACTTACAATTTATTTAAATGGATGTGAGTGATGGTTGGAAGTTGTTTCACTATGATTGTATAAATTTTCACATGAGATTGAATCTTATTTGCTTTCCTTCGTATTCAATCAAAGATTTTACTGTTACTTCAGCGAACATAATTTTACCTGCTATTATTAAATTCTGTTGCGGTACCTTTCTTTCGGTTTAAGCTCTACTTTAATTTCGGGTTCTGCAAATTATAGTTTCAAACAATATTTTGCCGAACAATCTGAATGTTTGTTTTCTTTGCGAATATTGCATATGGTTTATTTGGGGACTTCTGTTTTATCCCGGATAAAAAACGTCCATTTATTAGTTGCCTTATATGAATAAGCGACAATGGTCGTTTACTCTTCCTTCAAGTTTCGTTTTGTTGATCGTGAACCGGCATGTATAGTGAAGAGGCGGATTTAAATTCCTTCTTGTGAAATTTCGGACCACACCCCGTCATGGTAAATGTCACCGTTTGATAGCACTAATGGAATTCGATTTTTAAAGAAAAACGGAGCCTGTCGCACTCTTAATGTGTGTGGCAGAGACTTAACTTTTACTCTGTGGCCAAATATTTATTTATGAATGGCACGGTGTCGTTGCAAAATTATTGTGAACAAACGAAAAGAGCATAAATCTGGATTATATGCGGAGGAGAGAGATTTCGGTTTATTTTAATATTGTGTTTGAAGGCGAAAATGCGACATTAATTCATATATTTGGATTGTTAAATTCTTCCTTGGTGAGTTCTATGTGAGGATATCCGATTTATTGCTAACAAATGGTTTATTTTGTTCAGTCTCTGAAATCGTGTGTGGCACCAAGTAATATTTGAATGTTTTTCGTTAGTGTTTTGAATCCACAATCTCTGTTTGGCAGTATCATTGCAGACAAATGAGTTATCTAGCATGGAAGACAATCTAACAAATGCTTACTTCAGTATATTTATCTTATTCCTTTAAACCATGGTACAGTTATACGGTTACAAAGTTATATTTTAGACGTTAAATAATCTACCAGAAAAGCCTTTTTGGCTCGGGGCACCGACCGATAATCACTATTTACTCTTACATCGTGCTCATCCCACCTACTCAGATACACCAACTGTTAATGATCAACATCCTATATCGTGGTAATTATGGAAGGATGATTAAACTTCGTCCTCTGTTTTGTTTTACCTCCAGTGTAGCCATATCTTAAATTATATATTATTACATCTTCATTGTGTCATTATTTATGATTATAGAGGATTATAAGGCCTCCGTTCATTTCCGTTACAGAATATTCTGGTATCCCTTTTTATGGATGTTTATTACAAATCTTTGCTTCACTCTTGATTAAGCTACCTCGTGTGATCATCTTAAATATTCTGAAGTTCTTACTGTAAGCAATGTCTGAAATCTTTCGTAGTAATCAGCGGGTAATACGGGGCTTCACATATTAAATAGTCTTTCAAAATCGTGAAACTAAAGAAAAATTAAATGTTCAAAGAGCCTTTTAAAACTTTCATGTGATCGTACTCTTTTCACGATTGCAAGATAGAAGTCCATGGATTTGTGTATTGTCGAAAGCATCAAAATCCTATTTTAGAAAATGTAATCGGTAAGGTTTTGGGCAGAAATTTAGTTTTTATCTAAGCGACCAAAGATTTTTGATAATTTTAATGCCTTTGTTTGAATATGTTTTCCGTTGAATTATACTTGCTTGAAACATTTTAAGGGAAAACGGTGGAAATGCATGTAAAAAAACTTTTTTTGCTACAAAGAAAGTAATATTCAAATTCATGAATTAGGATAAAAGCAGAGCACATTTGTTATTTCCTCATAATATAACTCTTTAGGAATTTAGTAGTTTTATTGAAGTCGTACGGATAAGCATATTTTTTCTCCAGGGAATTCATAAATAGAGTTTTACGGACTGGCAAGCAAAGATAGGAAGTCAAGGGAAAAGAATGGTTCAGGATGAGTATGAGAGTTGATAGATGTGGCCTATTTTTTTTTTTTTTTGGAAAATTTCATTTCTGCTGGATTTTGTGCGAGTCGTAGATAAAAAAATTCTTAAACCGTACTTAAGGATGAAGTTTTCCTATCACCGTATCCTTAAATTATTTTAAGAGATTCTTTCTTATAAATCTGGATTTATAGACATTCTTCTGGCACTAATTCATCGAATCGGAGTGTGTCTGGCAGAATGTTGTATGGTAGTCTACTCCTCACGTTTTATAAGTAGTTTTGATTTTTTATTTTTTGATATATCAATTCTGCTTTCAATCTGTATTTGCCCGACATCTTATGTGTGACATTTCCCAAGTTTGAAGCTGTCAAAAAATTGAGGGAACGTTTAGAACGCAAATTTCAAGTTTCGTTGAGGTCGTCTAACAGTTTACAACCAGACCCTCGTAAATAATAATTTTCATTTTCTCCGCTCTTCAACTTACTGGCGGGATCACTTTTATAAAGACGTAGTAAACCACATTAAGAGATACTCCGTGCGAGGTGATCCACGGCGTCGACCGCTCCTCCATGGCAATGCACTCGGCGTAGATGCCTTTCATGTTCATCTGGGGATGAACGAAAAAGAAATTTTTAATTTTTTCACAGCTCTTCGGACTTAATTGGTGACTTTCGAATGCTATCAATCTCTAGTCGTAAGAGTTGCGCTATGCCCCCTTACTCTGAATTGAAACTCTTTCTTTCGTGTTTTTTTGCCGGTCCATTCACGATCAACAAGGCGTTTCACAGAAATATATTTTCTCTGCAAAAGTGTTAAATATTGTGAACTGAAATAAGGGCCGGAGATTTATTTGATTGTTTAACTTGTCACTCCGTCTGCGTGCTCGACAGGGTTCTGTAATGATTAGTTCTAAGGGTGAGATGTCAACGTCCGCCATTTTACGTTTCACGCACTTCATTTCCGTTAATACAACAAAACACGGCGTCCTTTGAACAATTGACCGAACCGGAATTCTCCGGAGGAACATTTACCGCAATTGTTTTTCCAGTCTTGTGAGATTGTTATATATCCTGTAATTCGACAATATAAAATTATTTCCAGTATATCAGTCTAATTCTCTGTAATACCTAAAAAATATTAATCAGCCTAATGTTCTTGATAAAATTGACTAAAAAAATTGACAAAATTTCATTCATGTGTCTCATATGGAGACGAAAATAATTTATATTAATATTGATAATAATATAATTGAAAAGAAAGGAAATACAAGTAATTCTAATAATTTTTCAAATGCTGTACTTAAAAAAAATGGATGAATCCGTATTTCAAAGCTCAAAATACAAAAAAATTCAAATTTACGGTTCATATTAGGATAAAAAAGAATTCTAGCACGGAAAACGAAGTTTCATCTACAATTTATTCGAAGTAGTTAAATAATCAGTCAACAAAAATGTTTAAATTTATGGAGATCCGTATATGCTTACCTAAATGCCTGTGAAAAGTTTTTGCTAATAATCCTCAGCAAAAATTATTTTTCTATTCATGATATGGACAAAACTATTTACCATATCCTCAAATATATATATATATTATATTGATTACAGGTTAAAAATATATATTCGTTATGCTTAAATGCCAACTAGTTGCCTTTATCTTTAGCAGTACAAGTGCCTTTTAGAAAATTAAAACTAAGAAATTTACTTCCTATAATTTACTGGTAAATAGGTGAAAATTTAGATTCTTGCAAAAAAGTGCCTGAATCCTTAACGCCGCGAATCGGTATTGTTTATTTTGCCAAAGGCTGAAGTTGATTTATGCTCGAGTTTTGATTCCTTTTAAAACTATTCCCGCATCAAATATTGAAATAGTAAATTAATTTCTTCTTGGTTAATAAACCATTATTATTTGCCATGTCATTATTTAACAGCATCATGTCAAATCTTGAATTGGCTTGTTGTATTTTAATCTAGAATTGGAATGAAAATTCCCAGTCATGTTTTCATAAAAAATTATTTTAAATTGTATTTCAAATATTTTTCATAAACATTTAATGTATTTTTACTTGAATAATTATTTAATAAGGTCTTAAATAATATATATTATACGCATTAGTTTAAGTGATACCTCATTTTTATAAAATTTGTACCGCAATTACAGAATAATAGAAAAAATCAGATTAAGCTGTTGTAATGAAATTAAACCATCTGAATTGAAATCTCTTCTCGAAAGTAATTTAACATTAAAAGCATGACCATAGGTAGTTCTTTTTAATGAAATTTTTAAAATGAATGCTTTCTTATTATAGGGGGTATACAGACTGAGGATAAGATATAAATTAAATAAAAAACTTAATGTTTTCCCACAAATGAAAATTGGATAACTTTTCTGCTGAGCCTTGTTTGGGTAAAACATTGATGAAGGCATTCTGATGAGACGGCTGCTAAGTTGTCGCATCGCGTGGTCCATGAGGCTTGTGACTACTGATTGATTAATTGATGATTTTACTTCATCGTCATCAATTTAGAACTGGTTATGCCTGTCACGTTAACTCTGTGGTCTTGTATTTAATAATTACATAAACATGATGTTCAGACCCAGTAATGTGGATGTTAAATCACATTGAGAGTAATAAAAAGAAAAAACTTCTTTTACTTATGAAATACTGGCTTCTTTCATCGCTGTTCTTTTTAATTTCAATATGAATATTGTGATCTCCTTTATTGCAGAAATTTGTATACTTCATAGTATTACTATTAGGATTTAATTAGCCTTGTTTGCATTTATTACTTCCGGTATTCATTTTCTCACCTATTAACGAAAAAATTATCCAAAGTCGTCGTCCTCCCCGAAGGGCGGATATTATTATATTCTTGATGTTGAAATACATGTTTATATATTAAAGAAAAAGCGATTCTCTGGTTTGTTTCTTTTTATTGTAATCATTTCTTCTTTTACTTTGCTCATCATTCACCGCTCGCATAATTATACAAATTTCCTAACTTTAAATTGTTACAATATTCATCATTTCCGATTTTTTTCTTTATTATTCAGCCCCGATTATCATGCTCGTATTTTTAAGTGATATAATTAATTTCCATTAATTTCCTCACTATTGAAAGATGTTCTTCGATCACAGCCATAAACTTAAAATTCACATGCTAAATAAATTTATTTCCAGTTTCACAATGACAAGTTTTAAGTATTGATCTAACTTTTTCATCAAACATTTGTGTAGAAATTTTATTGTCCAATTTTTAAAATGTCAAAAAAATAGATGTAGGCAGATATTTTTATTTCTGGGAGAAATGTCCGTTTACCATTTTTCTTACTCAGAGTTGATTGTTCATTTGATTGCATTATACTTTACAATTTTAATGCCATTATCGGTCACTAATTTATTTCACCTTTACGAAACGAAAAAGTCATTTCTACAATTTTTCTTTTTTATCTACTAATAAATCAAAATATTTGGGTATGTGAGGGGAGATTATCAAAATGGAGAGGTGTGAGAAATGCACAGGGGAAATGAAATGGAAAGCAAAACGATAAAGTACAATTAATTACAATTAGAAAACCCTGCCTGTGACATTAACTTCAATTTAATTGTTATTGTTATGAAAATGTAGCTTTCCAGAAGGCGGCGATAAGGTGGAGGTGAAAACGGGCTGGAAACGAGAAGAGAAAGAAAAAGTCGTTTTTCTTTTCCGGACAAAAGGAAAATTCCCTCACAAATAAGAAACACTCAAAGTGAATAAATCAAAAAAAATTTTTTTTTCTTCATTTCCGCCTCTTTTTTTTCTTAAGTTTCCTTTTAAAATATTCCTTTTCCTCCATTCTCTTTCCTTTTCCGTTTTACTTTGCAAATAAATAAGTTTAAGGTAAGGAGGCTTTGCTCCTCCGCCATCTTTTCATTTTCGCATCTAATCAGGGACGAGCTTTATTGCGAAAATTTCTTTTTTTTAATTTTTTGAGTTTTATATATGAATTTACTTGAACTCAAATTGGTAATACGAAATAAAATTACTTACATATGTTCATTTGGAATTTATTTATTTTATGATGTTATATAAAGCCGAGTATTTAAAAAAAAAAACGAATAAGGCCATTAAGAAGTGCGAAACAGGAAATCATTTCATGCTAATAATTTCATTGAAACGAAACCGTATTCTCGATCTTTCTCAATTACTTATATGCAAGATGACCAAAAACGCAATCTTGAGAATGAATAAATGTTTAAAATTCATTTTCTATGTATTTATGAATGAATTAAAAGAAGTTGCGGATTTCATAATTTGCACTCCATCCAAAACTTATTAGCAACCATTTGTCTTCACCCCTTAATGGAAAAGTGATTGATCGCATTTTCCGAAAATGGAATCAGGCGGGAAAGCCTTTCTTGGGAAATAGATGCTTAGGGGATATGAAAATGCCTAGAAAATTTATGTAAAAAGGCAGAATTTAAATTTTTCGTTCCCCATTGAATTGAAAGCTTTAATTCGGACCATTCGCGCCCCAGCACTTCCAGAAATGAAATTTCTGCATTTAGACTGAAATAGTCAGAATCCATTCCATTTTCGAAATGTCTCCCTTTGTTATGTTTTATTCTCGAGCAAAGCATATGTTTCTGATTAAGTTATTTACTCTTATGGAATTAAACCGGAAGGAGGGACTGAATTCCGGAAAGGTGAAACTATCGTACATAATTAAAACAATGGAACAAAACATTTAACTTCATCTTGCTCATGACAAACTTCGATGTACTGCATTCTTTTGGTTTCCGAATCCAGAGCTTAATAATGTAAGTTAGAAAAACATTTTTTTTTTTTCATATTTAATTTTCCACCACATTTCTGAAAATGCGGTCAGTATTAATATAAGTTATTTAGGAGTTATTTAATGTAAGTTTAAAAAGATTTTATAAATTTCGATTTCATCTCTTTTGACTTTGGAATTGAGAAACGAATTGTTTATTGGATTAAAATTTAGAAATTTCTTTTGCCGATTCCTTCTGCAATATTATTTTGCAGTTGGATGATAATCGAGATATGTAAAATAAACACTGCAAAAATTATCAATTCGATTTCCTTCACGGCCATAAGTACATTGTTTCAATTTTCACGATTATTTTTAATAAAAACTACATGAAGAAAAAAATCTATCTCGTTTTCATCTTCCTGATATCCAACATCTGAAATAGTAGATAAATCTCGATTATTTTATTACTTAAATTATTTTCGGCACTAAGCATTAAATTTTACATTAGTAAGAGCATTAAATAAACGACTCTAACCTGAAGTTTGAAATCTTCAGCCTTAGGTCCCAACTTTCGTAATCTGATGCGAGAAGGGAACATACCGAATGAGCATAATATCATCATAGTAATTTTTTCCATAGATTTTTTTTCCTTTTTTAGGTTTATGCAAGATATACAGAATGAAATGACAAGTAAAAATTGTAATGTGAAGATTTCATATTTTATTCTTAATATCAATATAAGAAAGTTTTCCATTTGCTTTGCTTTGCAGCATATCAACATCATTTTAATACAATTAAGCACTGAAGTGTGCTTTAAATGTCTACATGTTCTAAATTTTCAGGTCGCAGCTATTTCGGTACATTTTTTCCGGCGGTTTCTCATTGGTTTCATATTACTGATTATATGGATAATATCATTTTTCAAAACACAAGTTATCACCTATTCTGTTATTAATAAAAAGAGAATTTTTTTTTTCTTCAGAGATCTGAGTCAAAACCAGTTGGAAATAATAGGAAAGAAGACATTTAGGGGCATCCCTCAACTGAAAGTTCTTCATTTGGATAATAACAGATTAACTTGCATAGATGAAATAGCATTTTATAGTTTGAAGGATTTGGAAGTTCTGTAAGTATATTTTTATCAGTAATATGGTATGAATTAATGTGTCCAAATTTGGTTTTGTCCTTTCCTATGAATACATCATTTAATTTTAGAAAAAAATTAAATAATTTTCTCTTGCTAATTACTATCATTTTAGGTTTAATGTTTATTTCCGTTCAATTACTAGAATATAAAACTTATTCATTTTGTTTATCCATAAATATGAGCATTTGCGAGTGCATTGATCGAAATGCAGAACTGTTTATTTTTGGATTATTAATAATAATACTAACGGCTTCATATATTTATAAAGTGTAATGAGATTTTTTAATATATGCAACTTTTTAAGTTGCTAAATAAAGGTCAAGATACATATTTTAAAAAGTGAAGATTTTAAAGAAATATATGGATAGCAAAGAAAAATTATGATCTGTTTTATGGAGAATGAAAATATTCGCTTTTATCTTCGTATTTAAGAATATCTCACCGATAATTTTTTTGTATATTTCCGAATTGCAAATATTATATCGCTTTTCTGTAAACCTGAGGTTTCAATATTGAGAAAGAGAAGGCCTTCAGCTCTTTAAAAATGTTAACCTCAACCTAATTCATAGTTTCTGATTTCCTATTTTAGGACCCTCAACAATAACAACCTTACGTGGCTCGGCAGAGGTATGCTGGAAGACCTTACGAGGTTGCGAAGTCTCCGGCTATCTGAGAATAATTTGATCTGCGATTGTCACCTTGCATGGCTAGCTAGGTGGCTGCGGAGGTCCCCGAGACTGGCTCCCTATACGCGGTGCTTTTCTCCCAATAACCTCAAGGATCACAGTGTTGCGGATTTGCATGATCAAGATTTCAAATGTTCGGGATTGGGAGAGAAACCTTCCGGAGAGTGTGCGGCAGAGCAAGAATGTCCTCATCCATGTAGATGTTCGGAAGGCATCGTCGATTGCAGAGAAAAGGCCTTAACGAAACTTCCAGAATCGTTACCTGAGGGTATAACGGAATTGTAAGTCAGATTAATTTTTCCAATATAACTCTATTATGGATGAAGAGAGGCATAGTAGAGCAGGGGATGATTGTCAGTCCTTCCCCTTTTAACTCTATGGTATACTTAATATTAAGGAACTACCGAGCTTTCCTGCTTCGATTTCGAGTGCCACTTGAAAAGTATTATAGGAAATTTAATTATTTTGAATTAGGGTGAAGGTTGCCATTGGAATAATTCTATCACGAATAAAACAAGATTTAGATTTTGACAGGAATATTGGTGAACCTTTTTTTGAATTAGGATTTTTTTTAGATAATGACATTTTCTTTTTTCGTAAGAAATTGATTGATTGAAAAGAATTGATGAAATTTTCAACGAAATTTTTTTAATCATATTTGTTTGAATTAATATTAACTTTTTCAAAGTATACAGCTTTTACTTGAGCATAAATCCAAACTGATATTCTAAATGTAATAGTAGAAAATAAAATTCTACATCTAATTATTTCACCAAATAAATTATTGATGTTCACATATATGTAGTTCCAGATATTTTATCATATTTTGAAGTATGATTGTAAGAAAAATTTACAAATCCAATTAAGGTTTATTCAAATTATGGACAAATCATATCTAATAATTGCGAACAACTAAATATGAACACAAATTACGGACAAACGAATACTTTTATATGGTTTGGTTCCACGCTCATTCTATACTTTCATTATTTTCAAAGTAATAAGTTAATTTCAAAGAAATTTTTTCATTTTTACTTATAGTGATGAGCACTAAACTCGCTTTTTTTGCATTTGGTTTTAAAAAAAATTCATAATTTATCATAAGATTATGTGCCAATTTGGTAATACGTATTCTTTTTCCCGCCCAAAGTACATGAAGTAATAGATAAATTTCCAAATTCTACATAATTCACTTAGAGAACAATTGAAGAAAGCAAATTAAATTATACCTTATAGTGAATTGGGGGAGTCATTGCAAGATATTATGGTATCTAACTAATCTTGTAATTTGATTGATTTATTTGAGTGTTAAAAGAAGTTACAGATGCAATGCTAATACCTGCACTATTTATCTTAAAATGTACGTTTTCAAATCGTCTTATTTTAATAACAGAATAAAATCATTATATTTGTAAATTTTGTTCTTGTAACCTACATGTGAGTAAGTTAAAATTCTTCGAGACTAAAATTATTGTGTTTTCATATAAACAAAACAAACTATAATTAACTATTTGAAAAAAAATTTTGTTGTAGGAATTAAGCAAATTTTGCAAATATTTTATTTCAATATAATTATGAATGTTGAAATATTTGCTTTTTTTGATTTATATTAGAAGTAGCTGTAACTTAAGAGTAAAAGAGCAGGCTACATGTGGTAGATGTTTTCCATCTGTTCTTATTTGAAATTCAGTTCATCTTTAGGATTTTTATTAATCGAGTCACAAAGCCATTACTACCCGTGTAACGCATACTAATGCTCATTTGGTTATCTTTGAGACCTGCGCTCCGCAATCAAAGAGAAACGGGCTTCAAAGAATTGAAGACCAAAGACCAGTTTACTTGTTGGTTCTGCTTGTCTGGTTTTCATACGTGTTTTTGTGGATATTTCATTCACCTACCGGCAGCTTTTGGCGATGCATTATCCAAATGTCTTCAGAAAAAGATTAAAACATTAAATTTTTCTTTAATATTCTTTTATAAAAATGTAAATAGTCTAAAAGCATTATAGTTTAATAGAATTCTATTGAAGAAGATTAATGCAATATTTTTTTTTCAGACGATTGGAACAAAATCAAATCGTTGAAATACCTTCGAAAGCTTTCTCGCCCTATAAAAGGCTTCGTAGAATGTAAGTTTAATGAAACCTTTTTAGTACAATTTTCATTAAGAAAATTTTTAGCGAGGAGCATTTCAAACATACTGTAGTAATGTGATTTCGATGTCACATTTACATAAACGTGCAATTTCGAAAAGAGCAGATATCTGTCACTTAATAAAAAAAGATGAGAAAATTTTGTGCCATTTAGAAACCTCAGCTTTAAATGAAAATTGTTGGTTGACGAGGGAAGCAAAGTTTCTGGAATTTTTAAATACTTTTATAACAGAATTATATTAACGAAGTGGAAATGTTCGGCTCCGTAACTTTTCTTTTTTGATAACAGCCAAGGGAGGAAAAAACCCTCCTTGACTCTCTCTGTTTTTTTAATGTTCTAAATCTTCATTTCTTCATTTTAAAAAAACAGACTTCAAAGGACATGATGAAAATAAGAAATCTCATTTGTGTAATTGTTTCACCGTTTTTTTTGGCTTATGGCTTATGGAAACTGTTATTGATATCCTTAACAATGTCACCGTATATGATATCCGTCTAAATACAATGGAATATTCATGTTTTGTGATTAAGATATAGTAGATATCCTTCCAGCCTAAAATTATTATTAGAAGAAGAATCAATCAGAATGGAATATCTCACATGATGTACTACCAATTTTTTTTCACTGACCCGCGGCGTCAGTTTAAATTTCCAACGATAGAGAAGGTTTTCATTGGCTTATATAGAAAAATTTTAAAAAAGAGAATTCCGAAAAGGAAGCTCTCCCGTTAGCGGCTTCGCTTCCGATATTTTTTGATATTGACATGATAAATAAACGCACGAGGGAAAGATACCCGAGCGAGGATCAGGGAGATTAATTTGTGGTGTGCGCTTCGGGCGAAAAAGAGGAGAAAGTGGTGTTGATGGTGTTGAAGAGAAGATGGATTCCTTCGCTCCCGGGGGATTTTCCGCCACAAAGGGGAGAATTCATTAAGCTTCATATTATTTTGCATTTTAAAAAACTTTCTCTGGATTTTCAAATAAAATTTACTGTAGATATATTGATGTAGCTGCTGGTTTGCTTACGGGAAATGAAAACTTGTGGGAACTATTAAGAATAGTTCTATGAGATATTAATTTTTTCCCATTTCAATTTCCTGCTAAAAAACAGTTTTGCGTTTGTTGACTAGGCATTTTCGAATGTGGAGCAATCACAATTTTTAAGTATCTTTTATTTTTTTAATTCCTCTTTATACTCAAACCGCTACTTGGTTCTTTCCCTACTTCTAAAATATTCTTTTAGCGTGAAATTCATGAATATTTTATATTTATATTCTAATTTAAATAAGAATCAATACTTAGCTCTTCCTCCTCTGTTGTGGTTTTCTGCTTGATTCATAATTGTAAGAGAATCTTCTATGACCGTTGTAAATTTTAATCCATATAATGATTACTTATTAATCCACTACAAGAAAGTTTATATGTAGCTTGCTGTGTGGAGTAATCATAATCCCTCACCAACATTTCAACTTGATTATTACATTAGAAAAATAGTAAAATACAGTACTGGAACTTCTGTCTGAGATTTAATGTCATTATTATTCGAATATTTTCTTTATTTTCAGCGATCTAAGTAATAACAAGATCAGTAAGATTGCTTCGGATGCATTTCTTGGAGTAAAAAGTTTGACATCGCTGTGAGTACCTAATCCGTACACTTTTAAGTTTTACTTACTAATGTTTTAAATCATTATTTCATGACCGTTATTTTAATTATAATATTTCTCAATTAGCCAATGTATTAAATTATTTAAACATCTTTTATTCTGATTTTGATCACTTACTTTATCTTTACGCTAGCTTCATTGATGCTTTTATAGGGTCCAAAGTGTAATTAAATAATATCTTATATATGCAATATTCATAAACAATCATTCTAATATTTTCACATGTCGATGATTTTAAAGTTTATGTTTGCTTCTTCACAGGGTGCTGTACAATAATAAGATTACGGATTTACCACAAGGAGTTTTCCACGGTCTCACGTCTCTACAGCTTCTTCTGTTGAATGCCAATGAAATTTCCTGCATCCGCAAAGACTCTTTCAAGGATCTCCATAGCGTCAATTTACTGTAATTTTTTGCCCTTTATTTTTTTCAAAAGCTACAGTAGATTAAAAAAGTCTAGCGCTATTTTTCAGCTTGCGAAAAATATGTGTTATTCAACGTAATTCGCTACTTGATCTCTTCGAAAATTACGACTTTAAAAGCATGCTCTTCTTCTGCATCAAATGTATTGCTGATTTGCATAATATTCAAAGATATTTAATCAGTGATTTTTAGTTTGCCAATACCTTCGATATTGCTTTTCTGTTTTTATTACTCATTCCAGCAACGCTGCATTGACTGTTTCAATTATTTCCCCAGAAGCATTTTTGACCTAACCCAGGAAACAACAAACTTGCTTAAAACTTCCACTCTTGAATTTTCTGATCTTATTTCGAAATGAACAACCCTGGCATCAAAGCCAGAAGAAAAGGATTTTTGATTCTCACCCTGTAACAAAGAGAATATACTCAAATAAATAGATGTCTACTTACTAATGACTTTAGTCTCACGAATATTTGTAATTCTGATGAAAAACTAACCTTAAATGCCTTTTGTATTTATCTGTCAACTATTGTTACACTTTCCTAAGCCATTCATATATCGTCCATAGGCAAGTTAATCGAAATTGGAATTATGAAAATATTAATTTGCTACCGAATTCCGAAAAAGAAAGATTATATACTCACTTAAATTGGGTAATGATGCTTATTACATCATAATGACCTGATAATGCTGCTATACGATATTGTATTTAAATTTTTCTGATGTTGGAGTTTTGATCGTAAACATTTAATGTCTTAAGCCGAGGAAAGCCCAAAAGATAGCCTTTAAAATGATATTTAAAACTTCTCGGAATAAACGAAATAGGTCAAAAATGATTCAAAAAAAACGATCGTTATTGTAATTTATGTCTTGGAAATGTAATAAATGTAGTTATGATTACAAGAATTTAAAGGAAGAAATTTAATAACTTTAGCTTTTGGAGAATCACCAAAATAGTGATAATCTCTCATTATGCTCCTTGACTTGTAATATGGCGCTTAAACCAGCTGCACGAGAAATTATAATCTATTTTAAATAATAATTTATCGAATTAACTTGAAGTCATATATGTATATATATATATATATTGCATAAAAAAACATGTTTTATATGTCTGTTTTATAACATTTTGGAAGTAGCTTAATTAAGAGCACAATCGCGGTCTTTTGTCTTTGAAAAAAAGACAAAAGTAAAAATTTATGTACTTCACGTTTGTCTCTTATATTAATGTTAATCAAATCGGTTTTCCATCGGTTAAAGAAATAATGAATGTCTAAATTTATAAATACATGCTTCCCAGATTCACAAATGGTAACTGATTCTTCGTCTTGTCATATCACAATCGTTCTTTAAAATTGACATATAATCGATGAGGGTAAATGAGCTTACAAAGAGACATTGTGAGTATTAGATATAAAAAATTACTGAAGGTAATGTAATATCCGTGGTAAGCGTGTCATTTGTTATTTAGTTTCTTATGTTATACTCAAATTACTTTATTTTTATTTTAAATCCTAATAAATTCAGAAATTTATTTCGTATATAAAATTCCGCAGAAAACTGCTGCTGTTCATTTTAGAAAAATAAACCTCCTATATTAGTACTTTTTCGTGTGCTACTTAAAATGTTTATTATTAGTTTTACAATATTGAACATGAAGGTACAATGTAATAAAGAAGCGCATAATGAATTTTATGGATAATTTCCACGAGTTTTGAGAAAACAAAGTTATATTGGAAAATGTAACGCGGCACGTTCACAGATGAGCAAACAATCAATTACAAAAACATTAAATTTTACTTTTATAAAAGTTTTTACTTTTTTTTATTAACTTTTATAAAAGTAAATCAGTTCAGTTGCGGATTATTTTTTATTAACCGCAACATGTAATCATTTTTTCTTCTTTTAGGTCTCTTTACGATAATAATATTCAGTCTCTGGCAAACGGAACATTCGATTCTCTAAAGAACATTCAAACTCTGTAGGTATTTTACTGGATTGGGCAAAAGTTGAAGCTCTTGTTAAACGTTCTTGGGAATGCAATAAATTATTTACGAACGGGAAGTGCAATAAATTTGTATTTTGATGCAGGCACCTCGGTAAGAATCCATTTATTTGCGATTGCAACCTTCGTTGGCTGATAGAATATTTAAAGAAAAATCCGATAGAAAGATCTGGGGCCAGATGCGAAACTCCGAAGAGAATGGGAAGGAAGAAATTCGATCTGACGAAGGATGAGAGATTCAAATGTAAGGGTAAGCACTTGACTGCTATTTAAGGAGAAGAAGGAAATCTTCTTCGGGTGGTGGGTTACACCAACGAAAATGGATCTCATATTAAAGCGAAAGAAAGATTTCTTGAATTTCAACAGAAAAAGTCGTAGCCCACGATAAGCTGTTATAAGAAATAAGAAGCAGATCTGAAAAAATTAAATATTTTCATCTCTGATTCTAATCAATATACGAGGGGGAAAATATATTTGAAAGTACAAATAAATATCAGGGGAATTTAACTTACAAAAGGATATTGTCTTATTCATTTGCGCTTCGGAAAATATATAAAAATCCTCTTTTATTTTTTAAATGAAGAGTCTAACTAATGTTGAATGGAAAAGGAAATGTACGTGGTGCATATTCTCTGGAGAATTCTCTTTGCGATGAGTGAAAAGAAAATCCTTTTTTACATCCAACTCATTTCTAAATGTGAGCCATTCAAATGGGAATCGCCTTTAAAGCACTTTCACTTTTTTTATGTAATTAAATTTTTTGTCGCTACTTTTTACAACATGACTGAAACCAGCCCGGACCTTCAATAATATTCATAGAGAGGCTTTGAAATGAATAGGACATAAATCAAACTTGAAGGCAGATTTTAATTTCGTAATTATTTGATCATATTTGGTTAAGATTCATACTATTTCCCAAATGTTATCCTTTCTCACTTTACAATCTATCCGGTATCCTTAAGAGTAAGTAAAATTCAGCTCCTCTTACCATTATCTAACTTTTTATCTGAGTTTGTAACAAAATTTTAATTTTTCGTTTAGAAGCTGAAACTTACTTATTTTATGTGATTTTTCCAGGTACTGAGGAATACAGGACAAGGTATGCCGGAGACTGTGTAATCGACAGTGCTTGTCCTACGGGCTGTGGGTGCGACGGAACCGTGGTGGACTGCAGTGGTAGAGGTTTAATAGAAGTTCCGAAGGACATTCCCATGTACACAACCGATCTTCTTCTTAATGATAATGACATAACAAAAATTAAATCAGATGGACTTTTCGGCCGGTTGCCGAATCTATTAAAGCTGGATTTGAGGAGGAATAAAATTACGGGAATTGAACAGAATGCTTTTGAAGGAGCTGAAAAACTGTCCGAATTGTAAGTTGAGTTGCATTACATCAAATAATCTGAACTCTCAACAAAAATGTTGCAAAATGTGGCTTTTGAAGAGAGATTTTATTGCTGAAATGTAAACTTTATAAACCGAAGTTTAACATAGCGTGAAGAAGCGAGAATAAAATTTGAGAGCGTTTCTAAAATATTTAACACTGCAATTTTATAGTGTTGTGGTCCATATTGGTTCAAATCGTTCTTTCAAGCATTGCATAGCGAAAGCTTTCTCACTTTAATTTTCCATGTTTCGAATATCCAAAATATCATATGTATGTATTTAATTGCAGGTTGCTTTCAGAAAACAGACTTCGAGAGATTCACAACAAAATGTTCCTTGGCCTGCACAATTTGAAAAAGCTTACTTTATATGAAAATCAAATTTCTTGCGTAATGCCTGGTTCTTTTGATCCTCTTATAAATCTGAAAACTCTGTAAGTAAGAAAAAGGACTTATAAAACTGAATATGATTTAAGAAAGTTGAATGAAAATTTATGCGAAATATTTTTCAGGAATTTATTGTCTAATCCTTTCAACTGTAATTGCCATTTGGCATGGTTTGCGGAGTGGCTGAAAAGAAAACAACTGAGCCTGGCGAGCCCTCGTTGCGGCGCTCCTTCTCAACTGAAAGATCTCCCCATCCAGGACGTGCCTCACCATGAATTCAAGTGCAACAACGATCAAGATCAGGGCTGCCTGGGAGATAATTATTGTCCTCCAAAATGTGTTTGCACTGGAACCGTGGTGAGATGCAGTCGTGCCAAATTAAAAGAGATCCCTCGTGGTATCCCGCCCGAAACTTCGGAACTTTACTTGGATGTAAATGAAATTCAAAGCGTCCAGGCGAGTCGCCTTCAACATTTGAAATCCTTAACTAAGCTGTGAGTTTCATTTTATTTGGTTATAGATAAATATTAAAAATCATTTCTTAACACTTAATCTGTTTCCTTCAGGGATCTGAGCAACAATCAAATAAGCGTTCTCACCAATTACACATTTTCTAATCTGACACGTCTCTCTACACTTATAATTAGCTACAATAAAATTCAATGTGTGGAAGTAAATGCTTTTAGCGGATTAAAAGCTTTAAGAATTATGTAAGTAATATCAAATGATAAAAGTATACTGCTAATAATGAAAAACTGATTATCCGAAAAATATTTATTTGTGAATAAAGTGAAATTTTCCCCTCCGAGAAGATTAAATTTAACTGTATTGTAAATGTAAAGTTTTATACTAAGTTAACAATTACGATGGAATAATGCGTTTTTATAACAATTTAACTTTAACGTCATAATGTATTAAAAGTATAACAAATAATTGTGTAATGTAATTTATAATGAGTAATTTACGAAATTTTAGACATTTTTGATCATGATTATTTAATTTTTTTTCAAAAAGACTTTTAAATTTTTAAAGTTTATTAATTACTAATAAAGTTAATAGATTATTTTGCAGTTGTAATTCACATCTATTGATATTCCGATTTCTAAAAATTATATTTTTACAGATCCCTTTACGGCAATGACATTTCGCAAATGCAAGATGGTACATTTACTGATTTGGTGTCAATCACACATTTGTAAGTTGTTTAAATTGGAAAAACCTCTTGAGCAGAAAATTTAAAAGTTGAAGAACTTTTATAATGATAATTTTCAAAAGTGAAAAATCTTAACTAAAAGTAAGTAAATAAATTATTGTTAATGTTATATTTTTAGAGCCCTTGGGGCGAATCCATTCTACTGCGACTGCAGTCTGCAATGGCTTGCCGAATGGGTAAAGAAGGACTTTGTCGAACCCGGAATAGCTCGCTGTACAGAACCGAACCCTATGAAGGACAAATTGCTTCTTACAAGTCCGTCTTCCTCATTTCAGTGTAAAGGAAAAGTTGACTATGAGATATTAGCCAAGTGCAATGCCTGTTACACTTTTCCTTGTGCGAACGACGCCAAATGTGAGCCTCTTCCGGAGCGGAAATATAACTGCAAGTATGTTGTCTTGTAATATAGCTTTAATAGAGGTATTAAATCTTTTTTAAAATAGAAATATGATATTAAATTTGTATTAGGTGTAGGCCAGGATATCATGGTCAAAACTGCCAGTATATGATCGATGCTTGTTACGGCAATCCTTGCGCTAATGCCGGAACCTGCAAGCTCTTAGAAGAAGGTCGATTTAATTGTATTTGTCCACCGGGTTATACTGGCATACGATGTGAAATAAACATCGACGACTGTCTCAACCACAAATGTGAAAATAACGCCACATGTCACGATTCGGTTCAGTCGTACGAATGCAGATGTCAGCCAGGTTTCACGGGTGATTACTGTGAAACTAAAATACCATTCTGTACAAAGGAATTCAATCCCTGTAAGAACGGCGCAGTCTGCGTCGATCATTTTAGCAACTATTCCTGCGAATGTCTTCCTGGCTATGCAGGCGAAAACTGCACCATTAACTTGGACGACTGTCAAAATCATCTTTGTCAGGTAAAATTTAAAAGTAAATTACACCTTGTATATTCTGATACATATATATTTACGAAATTTATTTATTTTCAATGGTAGAATGGCGGCACATGCATAGATGGAGTAAATGACTATACCTGCAAATGCCCAGAAGAATTTAACGGGAAATTCTGTGAAATAACTCCAATGGTGTCCATGATGTATCCCCAAACGAGTCCGTGTCAGCATCACGACTGCAAGAACGGAATTTGCTTCCAGCCTACCGGATCGAACGATTATATTTGCAAATGTGCCACGGGGTACTCTGGAAAACGGTGCGAGTACTTGACATCGGTCAGCTTCCTCCACAATAATTCCTTTATCGAGCTGGAACCTTTGAGAACAAAACCGGAAGCGAATATTACCATAATTTTTTCGACAGAGCAAGAAAACGGCGTTCTCATGTACGATGGAACCGAATCCCAGCACATAGCCGCGGAGCTTTTCAACGGAAGAATAAGAGTCAGCTATAATGTAGGAAACAATCCTGTTTCCACTATTTATAGTTTCGAGAAAGTTTCTGATGGGAAGTACCATGTGGCAGAGCTTTTGTCCGTGAAGAAAAATTTTACTTTATGTGTGGATCGAGGATTGGCTCGTTCGATTATAAATGAAGGGGATAAAGATAGTTTCCGGTTAACTACGCCTCTCTATATCGGAGGAATCGCACATGATCCCGGACAAGAGGCTTTCACACATTGGCATTTAAGAAATTTGACGAGCTTCAAAGGTATTAAACCACAAAAAGTTTTTTAAATTTTCTGGATTTCTTCGGCATGAATTCTCAAAACTTTTTCTTTCAATATTTTTTCTTAACTTTTTTAGGGTGCATGAAAGAAGTTTGGGTTAACCACAAACTAGTCGATTTCATAAACGCTGGAAAGCAAAACAAAATCACCGCCGGATGTTCTTTACTAGAGGATGAAGAAGAACAAATGGAAGATGATAGAGAAGGCTTGGACGAAGACGAAGAAGATGACGACGAAGACGATTTTGGCATGAAGGATCCTTGTGCAAATAATAACTGTAAATCAGGCAGTACTTGTGTAGGGAAAGATTCGGAAGCTTATGTCTGTAAATGCCAACCAGGGTGGTATGGAAAATACTGCGAGAGAGGTGAGTCTCGATAAATTGGTCTTTATATCCCAGTATTGTATTTTCGGTTTTACTTTAAAAAAATGCTTTGTTTTCTCTTTTAAAGGCCCATCTTGCAGAAAGGAACAAACTAAAGAATACTACAGCGAATACGGATGTAGGTCGAGAAAACCTGTCAAGATAGCAAAGTGCGAAGGAAATTGCGGAGGGAGTTGCTGTAGAGCAAGAAAGACGAAAAGACGCAAAGTCAGGCTGATTTGTCCGGATAAAACGCGCTACACAAAGGATGTAGACATTGTCAGAAAATGTGCGTGTACCAAGAAGTGTTATTGACTGTTTCCTTCGTTGTCGAAAGTTCCACTCGGCCGTCCGGAAACCATCCCACCAACGTTTCGACGCCAAATCCAACATGAACATTTCTACCGGACCCTCCATGGCTTTTGTAAATATTTTCCCCATATAATAAAAAGTTATTTATTTTACGGTGTTCTGGTCGTCTTTTGTGTTTCGCTTATGAATTACGTGATCGCAGTAGGAGGACATGAAAGAATCGGTTTCCGATTCTCACTGCCATGACAAACCCAAACATTTTCCTTTATTTTGATTGTTTATAATAATCAGAGAGGAAATTAAATTTGCCATATTGCATGTTATGTAATTTTAAAAGTTCGTCATTTGTAAAAAGGTTGTAATAGAAATCTGCTTATGTCAGGTTAATATTAACTTTATTATCAATAAACCTAACCCAAATAGTTACCATTTGCAGCAGATTTAATTTTATTTTGAAGCAGCTAATTACTTAATAAAAATTCCGCAGTTATGATTACATTACCGAAATAATTCGTTTGATAAAAAAAATAAAATTGGGCTCATTATTTTTATTCATTTACAAGAAAAAATAAATTAGCAGAGCAATAAGTTAGTCTATCTAATGGGTAAGAAAAAAATTTTTAAATTACAGAATAATCAGCTCTTTTTACATGAGTTTGAGACAACGTGGTCAACTTTAAAGTAAATTGAAAATTAGGCATCTTATTCATTCAGGAAATGTTAATATTTTGAATGAAGTGATTAATTTTTCTGGTCTAAAATTTCGCGCAAAAAAGAATTTTGTTTTCATGCCAGGTTAAATTCTTTCTCTAATTTTATTATTAAATGAATAATTATTATAGAGAAAAATTGATAAAATATTAAATAAATTTCTTCACCCTTTTGGGGAAATATTAGTTTTTAACATATGACTGAACAAATGTTTACTGATTTGAAATTTACCTGAAAATAATTAGCATTTAAAATTTTATGAGACGTTATCAATTTTAATTATGTAATTGCAAAAAAAAATTTGTAAAATTTCAAGAAATATATCATATGACGGAGTATTTCACCTCATTCAGAGGTGAAATGAGGCACTGAACCAGTGCTTCTCTATATCTCCTTTGTTTCTAACTATTAAATTTATTTATACAATAATTCTAATTTTTTGTCCCGCAAAAACATTTTGTAAAGACAGAAAAAAGATAAATCGGAGAGTGCTAGGGGCGAGGAATATAGTGCATTCGACAGAATTTTCCAGATCAGCTCTGCGAGTTTCTGATGGAA
>JAOWBB010010419.1:0-72061 GCA_028565995.1 Ricinus marginatus
ACGGTATTTCATTTTCAAGATTTAAAATTTTATTTGATATATGCATTCAAAAACAAAATATTCAGTTTTTTTTTTTAAGCAAAATTTCTGGTCTTTCATTACGGATACAAAGAAACTTCATCTTTCAGTTTCTCAGAGTAAATTAGGTAAAATAAAATATTATTAGGAATTCCTAAATATATATACTGAAGAAATTGCGTTTTGTATGTGCAGCGTTGTGTATCAAATCAATTAACCTTATTTGTAATAAATGATTGACGCAGAAAATACATAAGTATATTTTGGATTTGTAAAGTTTTTTCACGTTGGCCTATTGCATACGTCTTTATTACTAAATTATTAGTATTAATGAGTATTAATGTAAAAAACACTGAAGATTCCACTTCAAATTGTGCTTAGTGATTTGCAATAATGATATATATCTACATATATATGAAGTGGTACTGACTTGAAGATGAGTGTTAGATTTCAAGTTTTTGCTCGAGGGGAAAGAAGCGTTCGTGTGAAATGTTATGAAAGGGGAAATAATAGAGATTAGGGTGACTAACAGCATCCCAGTTCGAATTACAAAATTATCATTATTATAAAAATAGCCAGGGTGGGCAAGGTATCGATGCCACGCCTTACGACCATCTACATTTAATTTTTATGACCTCATTATGCACTTTTTTCCTTTTTTTTTTTTTTTTATTGATTGACTCATTCCTTATCCCGTATCTCCTGATGCTTCAAACATGTTTAGAACGCCCCAAGCCCGTCGCATATAACTTGCTTTTGGTGTTCCCTCCTTGATATAAAACTGATAAAAAAAACACCTTTCCAAAGGCCAGCTCACCTTCATTTTCCGAAACTATTCCTCGGCAGCCGGTCACACGGTGATTAACATTTAAAAGAAAAAAAAAAAAGAAAATGTTCCTCGAAAATCGCATTTTCGGATTCCATTCGGAACGGAATTTCGCAGAGGTTAGGTTAGAATTTCGCACAGTCAAAACCCGAGAAATCCGCGATCTTAACCTTAAACGTCGAAACTCGGTTCCGTTCCATTGGAGGAATAAATGAGTGAAAATGTATCGATAACTTTTCAATATCGCGAAAGTAATTGAATCCGGATCGTAAAATTAATGAAGGGAAAAAGAAAACGATGACGATGTGTCCACAGCCACTGCGGAATCGTAAACGTTGCCCTCTTTTTCTCGTCAACGAAAAAAAAAAAAAAAAAAAAAAAAGGAAGTGACGCGTTAAGGCGGGGCGACAACGAAAAATCGAACGGTTTTTCCATCCGAACTTCCCCGCATCCAAAGGGTTCACAGGCGTAGGAAATCAAATTAATTCGATAAATCACTATTCGGTGAACATGAATAATCAAGTTCACATCAAATGTGAGATTGGAAGTTGTTTTGGGTCGTCAGTCTGAGGACTGGTTTGTTGCAGCTACCCACGCCGCTCGATCCTGCGCTAATTTCTTCAATTCCACAATCCAACGTCATGTACGTCCCGTTAATCTGCTTAACGAACGAAAGATCCCCCGCCTTGTCTTCCCGTGCTCCCCCCCGTGAGGAATCCCTTAGCATCGCATTTCGGCTCTCCCAAATTTTTTTTTCCTTCAACAAAATAATTTTGCAAGCTGGCTGTGAATTGGCTGAAAATCGAGCGGAAATCGAAAGAAATCAAGGCAAATCGCACCATCCCTCCGAAGCACGGGCGTTGCTGATGATCGGCAGCAGCGAGAACATCAACCTGCGCAGCCTGCCAACGAAACAACATCACAACATCCCCCGATAATGTGCCGAAAATAAATAATCCGAGCTTGAAATCATTTTACGTGTGTAAAAATGATATTATGAATACACATGTGTTATGGATGTTCGTCCTACGCTTGATGAGTTCATTACGTGAAAGCCGAAAATGAGGAACAAGATTTTTTTTTGGACTTATTTATTTATTTTTTAATTAAAATGTCCCATCACATTACTTACACAATTGGTTCCGACTCCATTTTCATATTGCCTGTTACTCAAATAATAATAATAATTATATGTAGGTTGAGGGTTAACAAGGACAGCGACCAAATGCATCGTTACGGTTTGTCCGTTTTTTTTTTTTTTTTTATTCGGAAAAATAACTTTGTTCGCTCATGTTGTAGGCTTTTCGAACACAAATACCGGAATGGTGCGGGGCAGGAGAAAGATGTTGAATTCTTGTGAATGATTTCATTTCCGCCATTACCTGTTGCATTTATCCTATTCCATTGGCTGACAGCCAGAGGAAGCTCCGGATGTGGGAAAATTTTGGACCCGGAGCGTTTCCTGTCGCGGAACAGCGAAACAGATGTATTTTTCGAACAGAGCTCAATTCACTGATTCTCGGCTAA
The DNA here is from genome assembly GCA_028565995.1 of Ricinus marginatus. NCBI lineage: Eukaryota > Metazoa > Arthropoda > Insecta > Psocodea > Ricinidae > Ricinus > Ricinus marginatus. The sequence continues at coordinate 2,372 of JAOWBB010010419.1, forward strand.
GCGTCGCAAGTGCTTCCATTAATTGTTCCGCAAATAAATAATTGATCACAGATTGCTAATTAACTTTTGAAAGAGAAATGAAAATAAGAATTTTCAAATGCGCTACGGACAAACACGAATTCGATCGCACTCGAAGACTGAACTGAAAGACGAAGAGGAGGAAAAAAAAAAAAAAAAAAAAAAAAACCTGGAGACTCGTTCAAGAAGGTACTCGCAGCGCTCCTTCCACTGAAGAATCGGCGGTGAAGAATCTTTTCGAGTTCCGCTCTCGTCCTTTTTCTCGTTATTCATTATTATTTCCTTTCGGCTCGACAGTTAGAGCCCTTTCGCGATCCTCAAGATGTATTCGCGAACGAAATATCGAAGGACAGCCTTTTCCTGCCTTTCTCAACGCTCGTCCGAGTTTCTTCTGCCAGTAAGAATTTCCAAGATCGCCAACTTTTCACTTTTATTGTTAGTATTTGTTAATTTTATCCTATAATTGGGAACAACAATCCGTGTTATCACAACTAAAATCAATTAAAAATAACTTTTGGACCCAAACCATCTTTTATTATTAATTTCCGATTTTTTTTTTCTCATTTGTTACTAGCATAAGTACCACTGCCACATTTGTCCGTTACAGAATCGTACATGCCATAGATTAGGCATGATTTTTACGCGATAAACCTTTAAAAAAAAAAAAAAAAAAACCAGAGAGCAATGACACATTCATGTCATTCAAGTTACAAAACATATTGTGAAAATTATCTTAAAAAAGAGGAGAATAATTTAACCATGAATTGAGGACTTTTATTTCGTTTTCTAATTATGAAATAATACAATAGACTTATTTATTATTGGCAATTGTTCGGAACGTAAATAACAATATTATATTCATATATGGCAAATCAAAAAGCCAGCCATCTATAAAATTTTCATAACTTTTCTCATCCTGTGGTAAAGATTATAAATTCATTTTCATACGTACATTAAACAACTATTATTCACAATGACTAATCATAATCATGATTACTATTTAAATATAATCAGAAAATTTGCAATTTATATGTTAAATTATGAAAATAGGGTGACTTATTTGAATGTCCCTTTTTTTTTTAAAACCAATCCAATGTTGTGCGTTACATGAAAAAATTTATATAGCAAGTATAATACACATACATATATGTATGTGTACAATAAGTTTTAAATTTTACTTGAAATTATTACATTAATTTTCACAAACTATGTTTTCAATTTTTTGTTGAGAGTATTTTAAGGCATTCTCAAAACAGTGAAATTTACAGTAACATTCATTAAATTATTTGTGTGAATCAAGAATGCCTCGAAAGAATTCGAAAAATTTTTTGTATCATATATTTAGTCTTGCATTTCAGACACAAATTCAATATATATACATAGACTATATTTCAGAGACATAATTATATTTAATTCTTAATATTTGCAGTTTTATGAAGTTGCAAATTAAGTGTCTTACAATGATTTTAATTATCAATATTTATGAAATTAACCGACTTTACGCACATATAAATATGAAGATCCCTTTCTATACAATGGTCCTCGACAAGGTAAACACTATATTTTTATATATATATATTGTATAATAATGCAAGAGAAAGTTGAAAAGTGTCGGTGCCTAATCTCTATTTTCGTAAGCAGAAAATATTGCATAAGGAACAACGAGGGTTGATGTTCCATGTTCATCGAATATGAATCCGCCCCCTGTCTCTTTTGTTATTCTCCGTACGCCACTGAGCTAACGGCACGAAGCGAGAAATTTTCCTTTCTGCACAACGCTTGCCACTAAGTCGAACACACGTAGGATCGTCCCACTTCCTCCGCTACTCTTAATCTCTGCACCGAGTTGCTTTTTAATCTTTACTATCATCTCAAAAATGTCGTGTCTTTGTCTAGTTCTTTTTTACATTGCCTTTTATGCAAAGGCGCAACTCTCCTGCGACAATCTCATACTACGATTAACCACATCTTCTCTTTTCTTCTCTCTCTCTCTCTATCTCTCTCCCTTTAATTCATCCATAAATGCTTGAATGGCTCCAGCGTGATCATTCATTTAAAAGCATTTTTCCGTCGGCTGCTTTGAGGTGCGCAAAAAAAAAAAAAACGGAAAAGGAAATTGGAGGGAAAAAGTTTCTTCTGCTCAATTCCGCCCGTTACGCTTTTCCATCGCAGCCGCATTGCATTCGGTTTTTTTTGTCTTCTCGGCCCTGCACGCCCCCGAAGGCGTCGGGTGGCCTCGCCGTCGGCAGACGGAGACGAAGGCTTTACGTTATTTTGGCAACGACGAAAATTCGCCGGTTTCTTTTCCTCTTCGGACAATTTATTTTCAAAAAACGAGACCTTCCACCTCCCGAATTTCCGCAAGTGGTGCGCCTCAACTTGCCAACCGAAACCGCGAACCCGTTTCATTTTCGGCGTGAGCATTCGTTATGCGGGAATTTTCGATAATAAAGAAGGGAAGGTTTTCGATTAATAATTAGCGAAATCCACGTAATTTTAGCATTCGAGGCGGAAAATTTTATTGAGGAATAATACGGCAATAATTCAGAGGACCGGACTTCGAAAAAGGGTAGAACCAAACTGAAAATGAAAACGGATGGCTGACGGTTCCGTTACATTAAGTTATTAAATTCAAATTATTATATATAGGAAGTTTTCTTTCATTGAAATTAACATAATTTAAATACCGATTAGAAGCTTTAATTGTAAAGGTCTTGTAAAATGAACTTGTACGAAAAAAAAAAATTTCTTCTTTTTGAATTTGGGGATAATCATTAAGCCCGTTTGAGGATGGCTAATTGAAAAAATATCAAAATACTGAAACGAGACCCGCACTTCAGGAAGCAAGAACCTTTTGTAAATTTGAAATATTTGAATCTACAAATAATTCATACCGGGGATTTTTCCCGCATAAATTTTCTCTTGAAACGAGCTGCGAAATTGGGCGATTCGCGACTGTTGCGAATAAGTGATCACAGAAAGATGAATCGAACTTATGTGGTGACATATCGAAAATTTATGTTATTTTCGGGCAAAACAGCCTTTTCGGCTGTTTTTCGTATTTAGACCGGCAAAGCGTAAAAAATAAAGAGGGAAACTGAGGCGGTCTCCCGTGTTGCAAGATCCTCCCTCTTCGGGCTTTTCCGAGGTGATGCAGCCGGCTGGGAAAAAAAGAAGCTTTAACCGAGCGGTCGGGGGAAGAGAAGAGAAATTCGTGTGAGAAACTGAAGTAGCTGCGAAGCAAAGAGAAGCCGTTTCGACAGAAGACAAAACAAAGTAAAAATGGCAAATAGAAATAAGAGAAATACATTTGAAATGGACGAAGGACATTTGCCTGAAGGTAGTGCTTGGCATAGCTCACAGACTGTGTGCCTGACTAGTGCCCAGACTGGGGTCAACTTCCTTCTTTAAATTAAAACTACTATTTCTTTGTTTAAATGCCTTTATTGTTTATGATGCCGCTAACGTACACTTTCAAAGGATTATTATCGATTGTTAATATTGGATTATTTCTTTTTATTATTATTCCGTAATCGTTATTTCCAATTAACTGTTCTTTTCTTACACTTAAAATTCTTGTACTTTTTTATGTTTTTTTTTTTTATCATATTAGGAGTTCTAACATTAAACATGTAGTTATGGTCCGGTACGCGTGGAAACGATAATTATCTCTACTGCTATGGGCTTTGTATGAATACTGCCGGCTATGCCAAAATAAATTACACTCTTCAAATCATCTTTTTTTTTTAATTGCACTTTTTATTAAGATGAAGTGTATGAAGTCATACCTGAATTAAACGTGTTATTGGTTTGCGGAAAAATTAATATTTCACACTGTGTTGAAGATTTAAATAATATTCCGCGTTACCTCAACGATTAACATGTTTACTTTAAAAAGCATTATGGCTTTTATCTTTTCGGCCATCGTGATGTACCGATCTTTTACACTTGCGGGAAGAGCCCTCGTAAAATACCGAATTACTCTTGAGGATTTTTATCGATGGCGATGACCACAAGTCAATTTGAAGATTCGACCTCATGAAGTGGAAAACTTAACGATTTCGCCGTTTGGGAGCTGTTCGGGATCACGGAAAAGACTTTCGTGAAAAGTATCTTTTTTTCAAACGGCCAAAACACTTCGAATCTCGGAGGGTTCGAGATCTGTTCAGGATCACGAAAAGACTTTCGTGAACGTATCTTTTTTTCAAACGGCCAAAACACTTCGAATCTCGGAGGGTTCGAGATATGTTAAGGACCACGAAAAGACTTTCGTGACGTTTCTTTTTCCAAACGGCCATAGCGCTTCGAATCTCGGAGGATTCGACACAAAATTTGACGAGGGTAGGTAGAAAAATGCCCCATGAACTTGCTACTCCCGATTTCTTTGGAGGGGGAAAAAAAAATAATTGTCAGTCGTACGTTGAATGAACAAACGGTTGCATTGAACGGTCATGGTCAAACACCGACAATAGCGAACCTTAAATCATTCTTTCCGATGCCTTTGTAAAAATTTTGTCCCGAAGCTAGAACTTCATTCAAAAAAAAAAAAAAAGGAAATTGATGGAGATGCCAGAGAAATGACAGCCACAAAAAAGAAAATGGTACTCTAATTGCTGAAAACATTTTTTTTATCTCAATTTAAAAAAAATAGCGGAAGATTTAACTTAACAGCACCCTAATATTACTGTTTTTTCGGAATGGATTTCAGAGGTAAAAACCTCTTTTCGAAAAATTGTTCGGTGGTCGTGTCCACCAGCGAAATCCTCTGCGCGACATTAATTTTTTGGGTGGCAAAATCCACCGGGAATGAAAACCCTCAGGCAACACTTCGAGAAACGCCGAGGAAAGGCATCAAAAATCGAGAACCACAAGAAGAGCAAACAATGAGTGTGTTAAGGGGTGGTAATAGCAGGAGTGCCCGATTGTGCGATAGCAAGCGGCCGTGCCTTTGTCGGCCCGTCTCGCGGGCTGGCATCCATCTGCAGATAGTCATCTCCGGGAGAGGCGACGGGCGATCTGTGAACCCAACTGCGTGTGCATTACGGACCCGGCATTGGCTCGCGAGACGCGCTCTTCGCTCGGCCTTCGATTCTCCATTTCCCCGACATCCGGCATTAGACCTACGCGACTCGTCTTTGCTCGGATGCTGCGCCGCGGGAGGGAGATCCGAGCCGAGGGGATTTCCGGTCGGGTTCCGTCGCGGACGGAACGAACTCTCGCCGAGGTTTTCAAACGCCAAAGGGCGAACGTTTTCCGCGGTTCGAAACCGATGCGAAATTCTCAAGGGTTACGTTCGAATTTCGGGTTCGGGTTGACTCTTCCACCCTGGCGCGAAGCAGAAAGAGAGAGAGAGAGAGAGAGAGAGGGATAAACTTTCGAAAACGCTTTTTATCACTGGGCGAGACTCGCGCTCCGCCACCGTGTCGACTTGAACTGGTCCCAGTAAGGGAAATCCGGCTTATCAGAACTGCCTTTTTAACACGACCGACCATATTTTCTGCGGATTTGATCGGGGCGAACGCCTGGCGAAATGTTCGTCGCGCGTTCGGGTCGGAACTAAATTGTTTCCGAAATTGGAACATAAAACAAAGAAATACGAATCATTTAGAAGGTTGGTTTTAAAAAATATAACTAAATAATATCCGACCTTGAGCCGTAAGCCGGAGGCAACTCAAAATATAGTTCGAGACCAGAAAGACCGTGGGAACTCATAACAACAACCGGACAATGGAAAATGAAGTTACTTCTTTCTTTCATATAATACGTCACTACCTTTACCTCGAATCAGGGACGTGTCCAGGTCGAAAAAGAAGAAAGCGGTAGCGACCGAGTTCGCTGCCGCCGCCCTCGCGGGGCAGAGGACCCGTCCCTGAGGGCGGGATTCGGCGCCGGTGGCGGCCGGACCCTTGCGGGGCCCGCGGTGATGCAGAATCAAATTTCACGAGATAAACGGATAAGGCACAGCGCGGGAAGCTGCCTTAATAAGTGGACCGGATTAAGGAATTACGAAAAGTACATTCGGATTTTTTCCCGATTTTCGGGAGATCCGAAAGAGGCAGTTTGGTATCGTATTGCTCCGCGTATTATTACATAAATGGACGTGGGCGTTGAGGTCGAATCCACGAGTTTGGCTTCCCTCCTTCGGCCAATCTCTGGCTTTGGCCAAATAAAACGGTCGAAGCCCGAAAACTGTAATTATTGACCATTAAATCGAACTTTGGTCGTTTCGGCTTTAAACGGCCATAAAAATGGTGTCCAAAGCCCGAAGTGTAATAACTTAATCAAACCGCCGTTCGGTCGTGGCTCAAGCGATTTGGTCCCCGAAAAAGAGAGGATGGGAAAAATTCTGAAAAGGTCTGATGCCACTTTAATCTCGGGCCGATCGTTGGGGATCGCTCTTGGCTTATATAATGCGACGCGTTGCCTGTTATATAAATCGCCATGGCCTGACTCATCCATCTCCTACGCTTAACCAGAATTATCTGACACAATCTAATCTGGCCAACGCCAGATTTGCAAGCTGGATGAAATGTTGTATTTCAGGCATGAGTCAACTTTCTTGTCGAAACCTCCGGTTCGGTCTAATCGACAAATTTTAATTCTTCAAAAACCGCAAAACGCCTTACTTTAATTGTATGATACATTTATAAATATTTTATAACGAGGCGACGTCAATTATTTGACGAAAATCATGGAAAGAGAGGCAAACCTTTAAAGTTACCGCAAATAAAGGCACCGGACAAGGTAATCTCTGTTATAGGGCAGATAATCGCAATAATCGGACGGCTTAAACAATGTGCACCGTAATTGAAGTTAGGTTAATGCTTGAAAATTTTTTTTACCTCTTCAATGCAAAATCCGGGAAAATAACGATGTCGCATTTTTGGCAATTTTGCACGAAGATGATGCGAATTTCTTCCTGTGCCATAACTATTTCCGCCATTGAAAAATTGAAGTCGATTTCCGGCGTAACTCACGTTTATCAATCATTTTATTTTTCTCGGGTTGGTATTAACATTCGCGTCACACAGAATCGTGCCTTAAGTTCCACAATTTGATATCTGCCTTATTTACGTGGTTACATGAAACTATGATTTTTTTCTATCTTCTTTTCTGTAAGTCACATTTAAAACTTGAAAAGATTTACGTGTAATTTGTAAAATCCAATATTGTCCGAGTTGAGCAATGATTAATGTTTTACATTTTTCTTAGCCATTCTGCATGATATCAAAAAATCTGACGGACCGACATCCGGCAGTCGAATGGAGACGCGTGAACGAGCGAACCGGGAGCAGGAAGCCGGATGGCTGCCGGACAGCAGCAGTTTAAACGTGCAACTTGATTGTTACGCAGTCAAAAATAATTTTATCTTTTTTAATTGCTGCAGAAGAGTTCAGTAGCACCGGAGATGAATATTTTCATGATCCTGCCACGTCGCCGGATGGGAAACTACTTGAAAAGATGTCTCAAGATCTTCGGAACAATCAACAAAATCGCACAACTGCACGATATGCAACAAACACGTTTCTTTACCCATATTTAGAAGGATGAGTTCGGATGGTGTTATTTAAAACGAGCTTCCGACCGGTTTAACAAGGGGAATCGCTGCGCTTGTGGGTGAATGTTGCTTTGGGCATCTATAAAATAAAAAATTTTAACGTTACAGAAAGGTTTAAAGATTCGTTCGAAGATTTTTGCGCGCGGAAACAAGGAAAGGTTGGCAATTGAGTGTCCGGGTCGATTGCTTACCTTACGGAACCACCATTAAGAGCGAGTCATTCGAAGATCGTGTTCCCCTGGAATCCGGAAACGGCAGATAAAACCTGCAGCAGAAGCCCGGGGTCAGCATGCCTGAAAATCCCGTGAAAATCGATTCATTAAATAGCATGCAAGAAAATTAAATGTCATTTTATTTCACCAATTATGTAAATTCGACTTGGAATTAATTGTGAAGTTAATTAATTTAATGGACATCCTCCTTTCTGCTATGTTTGCATTCCCACACATCAGGTTTTGGATATAATGTACGAAATGAAATCCGATATCAATTTATTTCTCTTCGATCCTCATTACATGTTAACAGGAAGCATTAAATCATGCTGTTTCTTCTGGTTTTGTATATATCCAAATATTAACCTCTAGGACATTTTTTTAATGCTAATTTGCATTAAATAATTTAATTATTAATCAAATGTTAATTTTTTTGGTCAATTTGAAAATTTTATTGTAGACATCTAAGGGAAGGAAAGCGATATCGAGTTTTCCGTTTTAAAGGATATTAAAATAAAAAAGATCAATTTGATGCAAACAATCGTGTAAATCACTTAAAATACGTTAAAATACGTTACAAAAAACTAAAAATTGAAAGCTGCAAAAGTCATGCGATCTATGAAACTGAAAATATATATTTAATTTTTAAAAGCATTCAGGGGTGACCAAAAATATTTGCGAAAACAAAACCCATAAATTTAAACCACGATAATGTTCATCAAAATACATTAGAAAAAATTTATATTAGATAATAACATTTTTAATTTATGAATAATTCGGTCGCCCACATACAAATACAGAAGAATTTTATATATATATATTTTTTTTTATTTTTGTTATTATTCGCTTTCAAGATTATTGGATTCGAATCATAAATACTTAAAATTTTTCTCACACAAGAAACGCTAAAATTTCTCCGTTTGATTCATTCATTATCGAATGTTGTATGGCAAAAAAAAAGAAAGAATTTTCTTCGGAGTTTTAAACCCTTATACATTTCAATAAATTTAATACAATTCTCACCTTTTAAAAGTAAAAACCTAAAAACTGAGTCTCCAAATCGAATGCCACACGACTTGCAAAAAGGTGGTTTCATTCCTCTTTGGCTCGATTAAATCCTGGATTTCCCACCCCTTTCCACCCCTTACTGGTTTCACAGGTGGGATTTTCAAACTAAGAATTTTATTAGTAGCCAAAATTTTTAAATTTCATCTACAGAATTAGTAATGCATCAAACATTCGGAACCGAATTAACGCTATATCCCGGGAGCTCTTGGACATTTATCGTGCCGCCATCCGAGTCTCCTCGAGCCCCTACTTTCAGTATGAAATTCAATAAGTGGCACACATTACATGTTATTAATGTTACATAAGCTTAAAAGTTACTTGGAAGAAAATTCGTTCCCCATTATCAGCTCTTATTAACCGATACGGCCACTTACATCGCATTCATCATCTCGTAAAAGGATTGTAATAATAGATTGTGACGTGAATACATATTTTTTTTTTCTTTTTATTTTAAAAAGGACTAATAAATTAACGCTTTACCTTATTGATTAAAACCATTTGTGATGAATGAAGTTTCTTCAGATGTCATCAACGCACTATACAACAATGATCGGTAATTAAAACGAATAAAGGAACCGATGATGGTGATTTCAGTGGAGAACAGAATTGGTAACATTAATATGTTACGTATAAAGTAGCTCTGATATATTAAAAAAAAAAAAAATGAAAAAACCAATAACTGCAGCAAAAAAATTGAAAATTTATAGAATGGGTCGTTTTAATCAGATAATATTCATCTTGGATAGGAAAATGATTCATTAATTGAGTCGGAGACGGTGCAGGTCACGAGCACTTTCAACCACATAAATTTCTTAAAAGCAATTCTTATGGCTCTTTGACCATATTTCGGCTGGCCATCGGCTCATTCTCGATTTGCGCACAATTCTCCACTATTTACCTAACGTTTTATCGTCGTTGCGCAGGCTCACTTTTTTTACGGCCCCCTCCAGAGGTGGAAAATTCTTTATTAAACCCAGCGTTAAGGGCATCGAAATCCGATGCGTCGCATTGGGAATCACCGGCAGCAGATGAGAGTGCCCGAAATTTTCCGCCTCGCAGTTCGGGATACGCCGGCGCGGGACGGTCTGCGGGAATAACCGTCGAATGGGTGCCACGGAACGTGGCCCATCGACGTGCGTTCGGGAAGCGTCTGAAAGTCTCCGGCAAAGAAGTCCCAACCGAAGAATGGTCTCCGGTCTTCGGGTGCGTTCCAGATGTTTGCCCGGAGCCCGTGGAAAAAAAAAAAAAAAAAAAAAAAAAAAAAAAAAAAAAGTTTTTTTCCACTTGGATTAAATCATCCAAGCTGAATTGCTTTATACCAAATCTGCATTTAAATGTGCAATCTATCAGCATAAAATATAGCTGCTTCACCTGCAGGTTGGATCGGGTAAAATTCGTGACCGAACTCGGAATTTCCACCCGGCACTGCGCGTTTTCCAGTTCCGGGACGCACGCTGTCGCGTTCCGCTCTCACTCCAGGGGTCGCCTTTCGGGGCGTTTCAGCGGTCCTCATCCACGCCCTCCATTCCGTCAGATGGACGGACGCCGAGATGGGACGGATGGAAGGAAGAACCAAAAAAATAAATAAAATTAACATATTAATAATTCATACATCATTTCATTTATTTCACAACTCAAACTTTTTCCCGCTCAAAATCAGCACACGTGAATTTACTTTAAAAATATACATTTGTTAAGGATGCAAAATAATGTGTTTCACGTATGAAGTGGTTTCTCATTTCGAGGCTGTAAATTTGACACCGCTCACGTTACGGTTTGCCGCCCTATTTGTGGCCGTTTCATGGGCTCCCCGTGCAAAAATTCGACGCCGAGGCATCGGAACAATCTTAAAAAGGAATCGCGGTCGATGCTTCTCTTTTGCAAGGTGTAACAATTTCGTCGGAGGGTTGAAAAAAGGGAAAAACTGAAGGACAAACTACCCCTAACTGCCTTTAATGCGCGATCAGCGAAAATTAAGGCTGAAGAAACCGTTTCGCCGGGAAAAAAAATTTGATTGTTCAAAAAGGGAGAAAAGTATCATTAAGTACTTACACTTACGCCGAAGTTTTGTATATCACATTTAGAAAAAAAAAATTCTATTTCAGTTAATTACTTTTTATGGCTAACTACAATTATTAGTCATTTCACAACCCGACTTCATTATAATGCAAAACTTGAAACTTTAAAAAACATAACTTTTTTTTTTTTTTTTTTTCTCTAATTTATTATTATCATTCTGCAGCATGGAAAAAATTCAATTAACCGCCAGAAATAGGAGAATGTAAAAGAATTTATTATGCAAAAACGTGATTATAATAGCGAAATTGAAGCATTCGAATTTTCGGTTTACATATAACTGCATACATATATATATATATATAGTCGCAATGTATAAAATTAATATTTCTTTTTTTGTTTAAAAAAAAAACCACGATTTCAGTGTGCATCGCTGCCGCACGAGCGATCAGGAACGAAAATCTAAAGCGCTATATTAATAAATAACGCACGTGGATCGCACAAATAAATAATAATTTCCTTCTGAATATTAATAAATGGAAAAACTATGGCTCAAAATTCGGAAGCCTCCCTGTCCGAGAAGCGGAGAAAATGCCGAAAATTCATTGTAGACAAATTGCTTGGACCTTCTGACCCCAGCTCGTGCCTTCGAGGTCGAACCGCGTATTAAATCAAAGCAGCTCCGGATATTTTCTCTCTCTAGGAAGCTCGCCCAAGATTTCGATCTATTGAATGGTTTTCGAAAGGTCAACAACGTGTGCTCCCGGAGTCATATGCGTGAGGTTCCTTTCCTTTGCTTCAAAGGTAAATTAATTCTCATTGGCGGGAGCCTTTGATCGTCGAGGCAAGGCAAGGGAGCGGCTACCGGTTACCCGTGGAAGCCTTTTCTTCGCCTTATTCCATTTGCTTTTTGCTGCGCGGAGCTCGCGAGCTCCGCCAATCGCCCGGCACCCGCGACGTCCGGCGTCCGGAAGGGCGTCGTCGTCGGGGAGGGGGGTGAGAAAATTTTTTTTTTTTTCCGCCACCCCGAAAGGCTTCTCCCAAGTCCGAAGCGAAGCTTCGCCTTGGCTCGCTCCCGACCGTGGAAGCCGCGGCTTTTGTGTATCATTCTTTTCATCACTCGTCGATGGATTTGACGTGGGATCACTGGAAAAAAAAAAAAAGAAAAAAATTTTTCATAAAATTGAAGAAATGATTAACAGCCTCGATTAGGTTAACTTTTTTTTTTTTTTTTTTTTAAATAACATACTTCTTAACTTGCTTCTTAATCGTTTTCTTAACCCCGGCCAAGAAACTTTTCCCAAAACTCCGTAACAATTTAAAAATAAAATCGGCCAAAAGCAATGCATCAGCCTTTAGTTTAATAATCAACAATAAAATTCATAATTTTTAATTGGTAATTAATATTATAATCCGTGTAATTATAGTGAAGTATCTGTAATGTTATTAATACGATAAAAAATGTTATATGCCCATACTTTTAAGTACATAATATATTATTTTTTTTTATAAATATTTATAAAACAGCTATGATTAACCGGTAATAAAAAAAAAAAAACCAAAATGTTGTAGAACGTATTTCATTAGAAAGATCTTGTTTTCAGTCATAAAACCAAATTCAGGTTTTATCCTTAATAAAACTAGGAATAACTAAGCGAAAACCTATTTAAATATTTTATGTTTCATAATAGTAATTCATAACACATGCATAACACAATACCTTTAGAAAAGCTGGAAAATAAAGGTCAGGGCGTTAACAGTGTCTCTTGCAATGAGGCAGAGGAAATTTTGCTGTCTTTTGACGGCCGGAAACTTTAGTATGGGCACTTGGAAAGTAGGATCAAGCATTGTCTCCAAACGTGCTTCTGCGTTGGTGAGTTCGATCCCCGAACGTGTAAATGGGGAAATCAAAAAGAAGAAGTGCAGGACTTTTATTCCGATTCAGTAATTAAAATGAATTATTAAAACAGGTAAAAAGATGTAGACAGCAACATGCGATCCAGGGAAATTCTCTCAGTCCAAGAACAGAGGCGAAAAATCTCGTCCGAAACGATGCCGTCCATCACAAACAATAAAATGCACAAAGATACTGAACGTTTGAGAATTTAATTCTTCTCATATAACATTTTCATTGTACAAAACATTGCTGTTTTCAACCTTACGTGTGTGTGTGTGTGTGCGTTTTTCACATTCTGCATCACGTCAAAGAGTGAAATCTGCGGGGACAAAACGCTGAAAGCGAGTCGCGCATTTCAGCCGAGGCATAAGGGCAAACATTTTATATAACTTTAAACTTACGTGCAGCAATTAGATTTGGTTGACCCGATTCTCGCTGCAGTTTCAAAAGTCAGAATGGCGAAACTTTGAATTCTCCCGAAGGCCCGTGCCCGTATCGCTTAGATGAGACGAGCGACAGCGTCAGAATGGGAGCTGCCGCCTCCCATCGTGATTGTGTAAGAATTTATGGCGATCAGGCAGAATCCTACCATTCCCAAATGCAATTTGCGCATTTCGTTAGGTCGCCGTACGAATGCTCACCGGCAAGGGACCCGTGCCCGACCTGTCGCTCTCCTTCCGGTGCCGTAAAATAATTTCTCCAATTTTGACATGTGAAAACTTTTTCGAGCCCAACGGTCACGGGATTCTCGGGGCAGCAGATAAAATCAAATTAATGATGAAACTCGACGTAAAACTAGAATAATTTGAAAGAGAAATAAAGCCCGCTTGTCCTTAATAAAATAAAAATAAGGGCGTGATACTTAAGCCAAAAGTACCATGACATATATTTATTTGAGAAATTAGACAGGCTTTCGGAGCTCTGAAGCATTAGTTATTCAAACTTTTTTTTCTTCGCTCTTTCAGTCTTAAATAATCAGTCTTTTTCCATTTTTTTTTCCCTCCTCGGTGTTCCCTGTACAGTTCAGCAGGATTCAAACTGCCTTATTTTCAGTATGGTCAGTGTCGAAAACACACTGACCATGAAACTCCTTCTATGAGGTTCTCCGAATGACACGTAGATGAAATGAAGCAAATTAGTTGAACAAATATAATAAAATTTCGACTGCTGCATGCATTCACGTATATGTATGCACATGTGTGCATTAAATATTATTTTTACCTTTGGATACCTATTTGTTTAAGCTTTTTTTTTTTTTTTTTTTTTTATTCTCCCCTTTTTTCAAGACGCTGAATCGTAAAAGTAAAAAAGGCAACTTCTTAGAACCTCTTCTTTTCACGTGCTTTACTAAATGGTAAATAGATCAACAAAATTTTAATGCATTTTTTGTATACTTTGTCATTTAGGTGAGTGACTGCATTGCCTTACAGCACCGGGAAGGATATCTTCTTCCTATGCGTGGATTAGAACCCGGTACCATGACTCTGCATGTATATTTCATTATTTGACTTTCGAGTCAGTTTAGAAAAGTCATTATCATTTTTTCCATACTTCATACGCATGTATTTTAAGGATCGTTGTCCTTCTTTAAAAAAAAAAAAAAAAAAATTACCATCCCTTCTTCGACTGAGAAAACCCTTTGTCGGATTTTTAGTATGTTCATAAAATGTTCAATCCCGGCCAAGTCTTAGACTGCGAATGGGTTTTTTACGCGAGTATATTCATACGTGCGACTTAAAATGTCGAGATCCCCCGGTATTTTGGGGATATTTTATAATAAATAAATAAATAACCGATTTTCATCCGGATCGGTGCAGTCGTTTCCCAGGTGAAACCTTCCTGCCACTGAGCGTAAACTGGCAGCGGCAGAGGCGAAACCGACGCTTAGAGCGAATTTCAATGTGGAACTTGAAAGTTTTTAAGCAAAAAGAAGATCCACAGTTGATCATTGCCCTGGGAATGTTGTTCACCACTAATATAGCAGAAAAAACGTATTTAAATCAATTGGCATCTGTCACCACTAAATACATGTTAACAAGTGTTTGTCGTAAGCACTGACTCTGAATGTCACTGGAATTAAAGACCGGCTTCACTCTTGTTAATTTTAAATATTTTTATCTTCAATCCCCGATGATTAATATAATGCATGAATACTTAAACAAATAAATAATTTACATTTTTTTTTTTCCTCCAGAACTGTTTACATCAAAATCTAATAAGCATGGCGAGTTCTTTTCCTTCGAGGGTAGCGTAAAATTTCGGCCGACCGATTTTGCCATTTGACCGTGCACGAATCGTTGCACAGGTTACGTCGCCGACAATGCGTTTGAGTTGTCGCCCGCTCTACGTGCGACATGCGTGCACGTCCCGCGTTGTTTTTGCCATCTGAACATTCGCGTGCATCGCCGTGTCATGTCAAAAGCAGGAATTTGCCCCGAAATTTCCGTCCTCCATCTTCCGATGGCTTCGGGGCGCATACGCTCTCCACGTGCGCTACGATGTTTTCTTTACGATTTTACGCTGTCGGATGCAGTCAGTCTGCGACCGCGGCCTCGCCTGGTCGGCAGCAGGATCTTTCACCCGTTGCTCCCCAACGAAGTTCCTTTCCTTCCTTTACGTGGCAGCTCCGTTCTAAAGGTACTAAAGTGTTCCGAATTGTGTGATTACGTTAATCTAGACCCTAAATTTGATTCTTGGGGAAAAAAAACAATTTAATCATTTATAATAATACCTTTATACCGCTCAAATATATATAATAAGTGAATATAAACATCGTATCATAAATTACAAGGTTTACTTTTTTTCAAGTAAGGAAGTGAACCATGGGCGTGCAATTTATTGAGTCATAAATTTCTTCTTCTTTTTTTTCTTTTTTTTTTTTTTTTTGTCACGATATCATTGTTCGCAAACAGTGAAGAGGTGAAGCTGCTTTTATGCAGTGCTCGTCAGGACTTCCGGCCGAGAAATTCCGGTGGAAATCTCTCGTTTTAACAGCCATCCTAACACCTTTTCGTTCGCTTCCATCGTGCGGACGAACCCTGTGATTGCAACAATTATTTCCAGCATAATTTTAATTACTGCGACATATTGCAGGCGCCCGGAGGTGGATTTTTTTTTTCTTTTAATTTTGCTTTCCCAGCCGCTGAATTCATCCGTTGAAATCGCACGCAGTGCGAGCCATCTGGCGGAGGAAATTTAATAATCCGAAAACCGCATTTCCGGCTAAGTCGCTGCCATAATTGCCGGGTTAAATGCGCAGCCAGATGGCCGAACCCCGGGACGAGGGTCGGGTACCTAACCGTGACTAAATGCGGTAGGTTCATCCCCAGTGTGAGATTTTTCCATTTACATGCTAATGACCGCCCTCCGCATGTGCATATTTCCGACCCGCATCCCCCTGGCGGCTGACGGAACAACTTTCGCCTTGTACAATGGCGCCTCCTCGATGAGCGACATGGCCGGGTTTCGGTGAACATTCCTCGCCGTGGACCATCCGGAAGTTCCCCTGTTGCGAGGCAGCGAAAATCCGGGGCGTTCAGGTTTTGATCGAATCTGATTCCTCATGAAACTGAGTTAAACTTTCAGCGTTTCGCGATGAAACCCATTTCGTCCATCAGCCGAAACCGGTTCTGCTCTGCACAGCCCAAACATGCCGATAGCACTAAACTGTTACCATCTACACCATATACGAGGGCCGTATGTGTGTATATGTATTTTATAAAATATACATACATTATAAACTAAGAATATTAAAATTAATTCATCTCGGAGCCGATCTATGCGGAAATACGAGGGATAACATACATACCTCGTGATGGCTTCACAACGAAAATGACATTTATTAATCATATTCTAATGCTTTTATGTACTTAAAGGTTGTTTGCATAAATCACCTTCAAAATGGAATAAAGTAGAGGTTAAAAGATCACGAGCGGTTTGTTCGTATGAGAGTTATCCATCTTCTATAGTTTAAAATTTTTAACATCTATTTAGCGTTCACATTAATGATAATTTAAATCTTCCTCTCCTTGTTTTTATTTTCAAATAGCACCACGCGATGCGAACGATTAAAAAGCGAGCCATCTCCCTTAACCTAACCTAACCTTTTCCACTGAAGAATCCTTCCCACCCGCTGCCATTGTCTCTCACATTAACCGCGGTTTTTTGCCTTTTTTCATTATTTGCCTAAAAGTGCCGAATGCAGTGGGCCTAGAAGAAATCGTGAATTTCATCCGAGAGTAACGCCAAAAAAGAAATGTCCAGCGACAGTTCCAATTCCATGGCTCAGTCCCAGTTTTTAAGAAGTGTCCGAATCACATTTACCTTGCTCTGGAGCATCCTGAGTAAATCACACGCGAATGCATGACATTTGCATTTCGGGTCCCCGTGCTGAACAACGATATATTGTATTAAATTATCCTCCGGCACACGAAACTGTGACTCGGGACCAAGAAAATTTGTGCATGAAACAACTGATATATATGTATATAATATGACGATAAATATTATTTAGTGATTACAAGTTGTGCGCACCGGTACCGCATTAATTGAAATGCTATCATTTATGATGCGGTTAATAAGCTGTTCGGATAGGCATGAAAACGTTAATTAACTCCTTTTTATGGATGAACTTGAGGTAGCCGTTTAGGCAGTTTACGAACCGGAAACTCCACCATTCGGTTACCCTCGAGTTGTGGCCAATCCCGGTGCCTGAAATGCAGTCAAATAATGACTGATAAAGAACAAAATACTTATCCATTTCATTTACATACCAGTCGAGGTGTTCCGCTGGCAAAGAGCCCGTGGACGCCGAACTTCGACATCAATTTACCGAATGCAAATCCGTCAAATTCTTCGGAGTCCTCCAACTCTGCGGTTGGGTCCTTCGGAGGCCGAAGACAGTGAACCTTTTTTTAAGGGTCGAACTCCCCTTCAAGGCACGAAGAGAGGCTCGCGATTCGCTTGCTCACGGCCGCCGCGGAATGCCCTTAGATCGTTTGTTGGACCATTTTTAAAGATTTTTAAATGCCCGCAGATTCATTAATGCACGCACAATTAACCGTTGCTGACATGGGGTTGCCAGGTATTTATGTCGCGCTGACTTCTTTGCGCGAATCCATGCATTATTTCCTTTCTTTTTCAAATGTTCCGGATCGATTCTTATCGAACGGAAAAATTCGAAATAAAGCACGGGGTACGTGAAATGCGCCTTGCTAAATCCGCAAAAAAGAAGATAGGATAAAAAGTAAAAAAAAAAAAAAAAAAAAAAAAAAAAAAAATGCTCTTTCTCTCCCGTGCAAAACCTGTTATTCTGCATCGATCGGAGCTTAAAAAAATTAATATAGAATTATATAACGGTTCTCGTTTAATATTTATAACAAAAAAAATTAATAACATTATGAAAACCTGAACCCAGGGCAACAGTTTCGCAGGAAAACATCGATCTTCCGAAGTTGTTAACTTCTTGCATAAAATAACATTTCATATCTTGACTATAATATGCAAGATTTGGATTCCTGGGAGGAATCGGCGAATTTTTATAAGATCGGTCTAATTTTTTACCGTTAATTTCCATTATGCAAATGGGTTAGAACATTGAGGGACCCGTGATGGTTTTTTCACTCAACTATACAATTTATGAGGGAGCACACGGCTTGGTATGAAATACCTGTACTGTTAATGGGAGAAGCATGGGGGGGGGGAAGTGGGGGAAGACTTTTTCTGTGGAAGTTAAGAGTTAGATTTTGGTTAAAGATAAAACAAGCGATTCAGGAATGCTTTCAGTATGTTTTGCGTTCATACCTGAAGGGAAATATTTTGATAATCAGCTAAAATTTTTTTTTTCTCAGCCTTAATAATTTCACGATTGTCAGATAAAACTTACCCGTTGATTCGCGCCGTATTAAGAAAAATTAATAAGGGAGATTGTCAAAGCTGATCTTTGATGCTGCTTGCAGAAGAAGAGGTTCAACGGCAGAATGGACCGGAGGAAAGCGGCGAGGATGATCGGTGATTCGAAAAACGGGAAGGGAATCGTGGCAATCTGAAGGCAGCGAGAATCGCCTTCTTCAAAAGGTTGACGTACCTTTCGCATCGGGTCTTCGGCAGGTTAGTTTTTTTCGGAAAGAGACGCGGATCGCAATTCAACAAAAGCATTACTTCCGATAAAGTACCTGCTACCCCCAGGTACTCGGTTCAGGTGCGGCAGAACCCTGCTACCCCAAACCCGACCAACAAGTGACCGGTTTGAGGTTTTTGATGGCCTTAATGAGTGCATTCACCTTTTTGCCGGCGTACCATCGAAAGGTACTTTTATGTTGTCGAAAATGTGCAATTTCTCTACTAGCGACAACACACCATCTTTGTTATTGTCCGGATACCCAAGTTAACTTTTACCTTTATACTTTTAGACACCGTCATTAACACTGCTGTATTTATCGATTATTTACTTACTGCATACGTACTAAGGTTCAACACTCTGCTTTTGTGTAATTTTTTAATCGCATTGTAACGTTCGCGTCCAAATTGATTGCGTAAACCTTAACTCCTGTATTTGTATAATTCATCTGTGGAGCCAGCTTTAAATTATTCATTCTTTGTCTTTGTATTGAGAATTGCGAGAGAAAGGAATCTATCCAAGGGGTGCATCCTGCTTTCAGTGTGGGCAACGCGAAGGCTGATGGCCAAGGGCATACGCTCTTGGAATGTGGGGTCTATCCTTGAGCATTGGCTCCTTCGATACCTGCAGTCAAGGGTCAACGGCCAGTGCCCAAAGATTTATATGCGAAGGAGCTCAAATAGCTATAAATATGGTAATTTTAAGGGAAATGACAGATCTGAGACAGAGCGTTCATGTCAATACCCCTTCACAATGTTTCTCGGTTTTAACAAGCACCACTGAAGACTCCCAATACATTAATATATCATTTCCGATATGTGGTGTTTAATAAAACGAATGGCTTTTACAAGAATCCTTACGTGACGCCGTTTATTTATTGATGTTCATGTATTATTTTAATTTTTCCACCTTTTGTCCCCGCACATCAATATAGAAATAATTTAAGCCCACGGATTAATTTTATATCCGACTGAAATGAAATAATCACATTTTGAAAACTCGAATAGGTATCTAGATTCGTGCCCGCATTCAACATACGTTTAAGGGAATTCGAACTGCACAAGAAGGATCAGAAAAATAGTTTAGAATGAGTATGGATTCTCTGAAGGTGAGACTGTTTTTTTGATAGATGAATCGCACATTTTACAGTTCGAATGGAAAAACTAAAGCAGTTAAATTTTGACTTACGTAAGAAAACAAAATGAAATCATTTCGATGCGAAACAAAACATTTGCGTCAAGTATAGGAATTTGGAAGCGGTGAAAATTGGACTCATAATTCGAGAAAAAGTCACAGGGAGAGCATGCTTTCCCAACGAACAACGGGAAGGGAGAACTGCGGCACAACAAAACGACAGAGCTGCTGCTGAGGACATAAAGACATTGGAGATGTCCGATCAGACGAAGTACCTTCCCCTTTAACGGACTATTCATCAGCGACAATTAATTCCCGCACAGATTAACATATTAAAATTATATTTCAATTTTGAAAAAAGTTTGAATTCGGGTAAAAGATCGCATTGCCCAATGTAATTAATGTAATCTTCTTCGGAGAGGATAAGATAAATTCAATTACATAGAATGAATGCAGAAAAAAAAGAAAATAAAGCCACTCTTTAAATAATCGTAATGCAGCACTGCAAATCCTTCGACTACATGGAAGAAAATGAACGCAGCATCGTCGGATCCCCTCTTGGGTTGGTTATTTCAGCAATACAAGCAGTATTCAGCAATACTGGCTCAACCAAGCTAAGTGTTCGTTGAGGTACTTTAGGTGCAACTCTTGTAATATAAGCAAATATAACTATTAACCCAGAAACAAATGAAATTCCAAACAACATGCTTAAAAACATTAATTTTAGTTTTAGCGAGATAAAACCCTTGATCGAAGGTGGAACAGGAAAAAAACAAATCCGGATTGAAATTGATAGGAACTTCCTTTGCATCCCTCGACAGAAAACTTTATACATCCAACAGAAAATTTGTTTTAACTTCGTACCCGACAGGACTGCGGCACATCCTGCGATTATAAACGAGTTGCGGACGAGGGAATACAGGCCGATTCCGCAATTTGGACGCCTCTGCAATAAGTGAGCGAACGCGAGGTGAAACCTCGAAGTTATAACGCAACTTTCCGTTTAACTTGCTGCAGCTCCGACTTTATATCGCGACGTTTAATAAGCGCGCACAATTCCAAAGTGTTTCCTTTTTTTTCTTTTTCGCAAAAAGGAAATACATTTTGGAATTTCGCAAAAATGCATCAACCGCATAAGAAGGCGCCCTGGATAGGGCGAAGACCTGCTAAAAAAAATTTTAATTTTTTTTTTTTTTGGAATGCGCAATTCACTATTAACGCGAGTATCGGATTCTCTTAAAAAAAAAAAAAAACAGATTATTGGAAATTCAATTCCCGCACGTAATTATCGAAAAACAATTTTACTATCATTGTCATTGTATCAACAACAAATCTATAAAAATACACTATGCACGTTAATTAACATGGGTAATTAATCTAGGCAATTGTAATTAGATAAAAATCATGAAATAGCAAAAAACAGATAATTTCAGGTACCAAAATCTAATTCACATAATATAAAATCGAAATTTGTAAATATATATACATATAACCCATATTTAATATACATCTTTTTTTTTCTACCCTTTACGGAAAAGATAAAACGAGCCAGTAAGACTATTTTCGATAAAGAATAATTAAAAAAGTGTGGTTCCCGCATTCTCTTCTTCAATATAGATTTTATATGTACTCTATCAATGTTTATTTAACTTTTTTGTCCGACTCTATCTACATAATAAAAATTTAAAGGAGAGACTTTGTCAGTCTGGATGGTTTACCGATTAGATCAGACGAATAAAAGTGGTTTTCAGAGTTATGCCAGCCGTGAATGGCATAACGAGTAGGAATGTATTTGTAAAAAAAAAAAAAAAAAAAAAAAAAAACATCAAGGGCTTGTTCTTTTTTGGATTACACATCATTTTTCAGCTTAAATGTAACCTCTTCAAAACTAATGGTAATATTCCATTAACTGTCTGGGCGCTCCTTTGTGTACTTAAACAATAGCTATTTAATGAAGTTTAAACAATAGCCAGCAAGTAACAAAAATTCGGATTTCTTTTCGGATAAAAATTTCCTGGAGCACCTCCAGGGGCGGCCCACCCCGCCCGTTTTAAGTTCTTTCGGTGAACTTGGCAACTGTTGCCGAAATTGCTGGAAACATTGAAAATATTAATTCAGTTACACTTCTGATACAGCTTAGCCATTCAGCTTCGGTTATAGCGTGCAAACGCACCCTCCCGGCAGAGGTTCCAACGATGAATTCAAATTCAAAAAAGAGACTCGCTTATAACGGCACTTATTCCTTTGGCGCGTGCAAGGCGGATTAAAGCTCCTTATGCGCATCTCGCTATTTAGAATTGTAAACCATGGTGCTATTGCATGTATATTTTTCCTTTTCTATACGCCTGCACATCTTTTCGCCAGTGCCCATCTCGATTCCCATTCAAAAAGGTTGAAGCTTCTTTTCAGTGTCCTCTCGGACATCTTTTTCACTTAATCGTCGGAAAGTCTTTTCTTTCTTCACCGTCCTCAATGGCTCGCCCGGAAACCTTGACTCATCGCTGAAAATTGGTGCGAGGATTCGCGAACCTTGCCATCGATTTGCGGAGAAACCGCAAGCAGATTGTAGGAAAAAGATTCCGGATGTAATTCTTCTCTAAAGCACGTCCACTGGTGCGAGAAAGCACTCCTGTCGTATAACGCAACCACCCGAAAATCCTTGCTCCCTCCTTATGTCCGATGCTTCGTGCAACCGCAAAAAGAAACACCGATTTCAAAGGAAACTTATACAAGAGAATTCCAGTTCAGCAGGTATGATTCCGATGGCGATTGACAAATTAAAAAAAAAAGAAATTAGCTTTATCAGTAAGGTCATTTCAAAAAAAAATTTATAAAAACAAAAGTATGTATTAAGTTGAATATCATAAATATATCAATCATCAGAATATTTGCCTTAATTTAATAAAAATTAATTTTTATATGAAGTTAATAGACTTGCAGCATGCGAAACACCAAGAAACTGATTAGAAATAAGGTAAAATAAAAAAAGTAAATAAATAAATTTCTTGTTCCAGCATCATTCCATCGACATGAAGAAATTATATTTTTGAACGCCTGTAACGAGGTTTAGCAATGCTATCCGAGTTTCGGTACATCAGAACTAAATCCTGGAAACTGGAGACCATAATTACCTTTACACATGTATAATATTTATATTACTAAACGTAATTCACAGCCCAAGACACACACAGACACGCACACATTCGCCCCACACACACACACACACACACACACACACAAACAGATATATGCACAATCCAATATTTATGAATAATAACAAGAAGGATCGCGTAGAACTTAATAAAAAGAACATATGCAATATTTTTTTCTTTTTACATTTTTCGCAATCGGTCTAAAATAAACGTACACGGTAATATGTAACTGTGCTCAATCCCAAATTCATAAATATTGTCAGTTTAAAAAAGCCGTTCACTTGTGCGATAGGCAAAATTTTATAATCTCCCCACGGATAAGGCTCGATAGTCATATATTTTAAATATAATAGCATCATAAATCAATATACAACTAACAATTTTTTTTTCTTCTTAATCACATAAGATTCGCATCTTATTACACGTATATTTATGTAAATCCCCTCGCGCACACTCACACATCGTTAAGCAGTATAGAAAAAGTAGGTAGTGGTGAACGTTTATTTTAGGCAGGCGTACTCTTAACCCTTTGAAAGAGAAGACAGGAAAATAAAGTTCTGCGACTGCAGTGCGTTTAAGAAAAAGCAGATTCGACTTCAATTCCATTTTTAATTCTTAAAAAAGGGAGGCAGAGAGCAATGGGACCATGCTTACATTAAGTTACATTCCTCCTCCTCCCTCGGTATTAATTTTTATTAGAATAAGGTATTAAGAGTAACTTCGTCAATTGACAGTTTTGCGCTAAAAATTTAATTGTACACATCTATATAAATTAAAATAAATGTTGTACAGAAAATCATTATTTCTATAAATAGTCATCTTTCAGTCGAAAGATTTCTTTTGACACCATTCACAATGAAACAGTCTTAAAAAAATGTGATTAACTTTAAAAAAACTTAAATAAAATTCTGTATCAATTTCAGGTTTGCATATACTTCAAAAAATAATTTTTTTTTAAATATAGCCTTCAATTTTTTCTATTTATAATTCATCTATATATATGTGTGTGTGTGTGTGTGTGTGTGTGTGTGTGTGCGTGCATACATACACACACATATGTTTATATACATACAAGAGACTTATAATTTCGTTTAAAAAAAAAAGAAATTGAAGCAGACAGGGAAATGCGAGCACTAAGTAAAAACAAATATCAGATTTATACAAAATGTCTTATTAAAGTATAAGGTTTTTAATGAAGTGTTTTCGTAGAGAAATTCTCCTAACGTAACAAAATGACTAATTTTAATTCGTATTTACTTGGACTTTACAACGGTTTTATTTTGATATCATTAACTTCCGGCTAAGAAACAAAAAAAAAAAATTAAAAGTCAAATGCTCCACGCACTTTTTCATGCTCCCCTATTTCTTGTTTTCATATTACTTTTATTTTTTCATTTTCTTTTCTTTTTTTTCTTTATTTAAAGAAAAATATCTTTTAATCCAAGGTTAATCAAAACTAAACTAAGGTCTTCACTAAATTTATAGTAAAATTAATTTTATTTTTATTTAATTTTAAAATAACCGAAATATATGTGTGCATCTATATATAAATGTACATACACACACACACACACACACACACACATACACACACACGTACATATATATATACCTGCATGCACATATTTATATACATGTAGATAACTACACATTTTCTTTTTTCACAAGTTTGAAAGATTAAATGATACAGAAAAATGGTTTTAGTTTAAAATTAAACGCAATAAGAAAATCAGTATAAACACAAATCACGGTTAAAGAAAGGGGATTTTCAACTTTTCATATAATTAATTTCCAACATTCAATTGGGTTGTATTATATGTCAACCCGGTAAGTCTTTATTAAAGTTAAAAAAAAATTATTTAACGCATTACAATAATAACCACTTTTAAATAACCGTTATAAATACACATTACTGTTAATGGTTGAACCAAAGTCCGTTCCAAAGCAGCACAAATTTTTATGGAAATTGGAAAACCAAACTTTTTTATCCAAGCAAATATGGGGTTTAAATATCGCAATTATACATTTAACTTTTTCTGCAAATTCTTTTTTCACGAATTTCCGGTTTTTTTTCCTAAAGTAACTACAAAACTTTCTCTCATTAAGAAAAGAGAAATCATTTTAAATCTGAAGCGAGTGTTTTTGGAAATCTAGTGAATGCTAACGGCACGTCGAAACATAGTAACCTTATAGACGTAGGAAAAGGGGATAAAAAAGATCTGACTGACTCGGAATCTTTGAAGGAATAAAAGTTAAATGACCAAGATATAAACATGCACTTCTATTAACTACTGCTTTAAAAACTTGATGATTTAAATAAAAATAAATAAACTTCAAAGTAATTATTTGCGAATTTAAATTTTGCTTAAAAATCTCAACTTCGGTATCCTTGAATTCTTTAATAATCTGTATTTTATAAAAAAATATAATAATAATGGCGAAAAAAATTTTGTGACGATTTATTAGAATTCGAATGAGAGAATTCTTCTAAATTATCATTTTTAATTTTTTTCTAGCTAAAAAAAAGGAAAACCTATTTAATCAGAATTATTTTAATGTATTCTTTCTTATAAGTTTTCCTTTCCACAGTTTTCAGACACAGATTTAGTCATTTAAAAGGTACATTTGAAAGTTCAAATATAAAAACTTTGTTTATTTCAATGTTAAAAAAGAAAAAAGCATTTCATTTCACAAAAGTAAATATACTTATATGTTATTTTCTATATTAATATTTATTTAAAAACATTTAGAAGGTAATTAAAGATGGATATGAATCATTCTTAATTTTATATTATTTTCAGAGGTCAATTAATTATTCTCTAATTTACTGCAAAACGATAATGTTGCATATGCAATGAACCATTTAAATAATAGATTCGTTTGTCTAAAAGCAAAGAATTATAAATTTTTTAGGCTAAGAACTTCTATAAATGGAAGTTCCCGATATATAATCAGCACGAAAGCTTATTTTTATAGCCACATATTAATACAAAAGGCAACATTGATTTTTTTAAACTCTTGATTTCAAAACATTATTTTATATAATCTTTTATAATTTTAACTTAAAAAAAAATTAATTTTTAAATTTCCAGAAAAATTTGTGCTTTCTTCAAAAAATAATGCTTAATAAAAGCTTACAACACTAAGCAATCATTAAAAAACAATATTAACAAACTAAAGAGCTCTAGTTTTTCAACATTTAAGGCATTTATGGAATTTAAGCTCACAGTCTACAAATTACAATAAAAATCAATAATAAAGGTTTAATTATAGAAAGAGCAGAGTAATTTTTGACTTAAAATAGTAAGACCTTTTGATTCAACCTCACGTCATAAGAAATAAATATTAAAAACAAAGGTTATTATAATTTCTGTGAAACTTATTAGTAATGAAAGCCCAAGTTTTATGCTAGAAAAATTTCGAATCGTAAGAGAAACAGGGCATACTATTTTTCTCAGCACGAAGATGCTTAAAACGAAGTAATTTATTAACTATTTTAATATTTTAAAATAGTCAACAAATTTCTTAGTTCAAATTTGCGAATTATAAATCAGTAATTTAATCTATAACAATCCCTATAATTAAAAATACGATGTAACTTTTAGTATAAAATATCTGGATCACTACTGAGGAACTTTAATCATTAAATTGTCTCTCAGGTGGATTAGAAAATTAAAAATATCATTTCTAATAGAATAAAGTATTAGAGGAGGAAAATATTTCCCTAAACGTGATTCGATTTTAAAATATTTATTTGAGAAATATCATTTTTCACAATTCAATACAGTGAACTGAACTGAAATCATTCTGAATGATTGGATGTCAAGCGAGTATCGAAGGCATTTGAGTTTCCACTAGTTTAGTGACTCCAAGTCTTGCGAACTTATCCTAGAAATGTAAAGTCTCCATTTTCATAATACTGAAATAATATATCTGGCACTTAAAAACTTATGGAAATTTTTATAAACTTACATCCACTGTGTGAAATAAATTCTTGATTCTTATTGACTGATAGTGTAATTTGGTAAAACTATTACTAACTGAAACTGAAATTATAGATTTAAAACAAGGTAGATTTACTTATCACCAACCGAATTCTGTCGTAGAATGACTTCTATTCACATTTTTACCGATAATTCTAGAATTAGATCTTGTTCTAACTCCTTCCGAAGGGGGTAAAACATTCCTACCTGCAAGTAAAAATAAAAACATTTATAAATAGATCAATTTAGATTCAAATGATTGTTAAACATATAGAAATTCAAGTAGTTTTTTTATAACCCTTTAGATCTATAATTGTTCGTTTCTTAATTAAATATCGAATAAAACGGACTTACCGATCATTTTGGTTTTAATTAACGATGAAACAGCTTTTAATTTTTTTTCAAGAATTTGTGTTTTTGTTTTTTCTGCTTGTAATTCCCGTTCTAATTGCTCTTTGGTTTTGTTAGATGAAGTACAAACTGCGCTATGCTTTAAAATTTGAAGTGCAGTCGGTCTTTGTTCTGGATCAGGATGTGTCATTTGCTGAAAATTATAAAGTTATTAATTGAAAAACCTTTCATAAATGTACCCTATAAATCCTAATATCTAATACTAAAAAATCCTAATATAACTATTATATATAAAAAAATTATTCAAAAAATATTATGTTCGAGCTATATTGGTCTCAAAAGTTTACACTTTATACTGAAAATGTTCGTCAAACATATAGTTATTACATATTAATTAAAAAATTATTTTTTCCATTCCCAAAACTGGAATTTTTTTTTAAAAGAAGTGTATATAAACAAATATGAATATAATCAGTAACTGTGTATTGCATTTGTATTTTTCTGTGACAAAGAATTTAATTTAAATTCAATTTTAAAATAAAATACTTTTTTAAAAATCAACTTACTGTTTTGTATATTATTCTCACCTTTATCAATTGATTTAATTCCTTACTAATATGTTTTAATTGTGGAATTTTTCCCTCTCGAATTTCATGCCATTCTGGACCATTTTTCTGCAGAGGACCGCCACCAGCCGCTTCATATACAGTTAAACCCAGAGCAAAAATATCAGCTTTTGTTAAATTACTGTAATCATCATGAAATACTTCTTTTGCTAAATATCTTGTATCTCCTTCTTCGACAACTTCCGGAGTAGTTGCTATGGATGTTACGTGACCAAGATCACCTATATATAATAATAAAAATTTAAGACATTAATAAATAAAATGAAGAGGGTATTTTAAAATGATTTTAAATGTATTAAAAATTATACCCTACGTCGATACTATTCATATTCTCTAAAGTATCTTTACATCTGACAAATGATTTACATCTTTATCAGTATAATGTTTTTAATAACTTAAATTATAGAGTAATTAAATGTGAAAATGAATATATATTAGTGTTAATGTAAATATTACCAATTTTATACGTGATATGAGATTCTTCTTCTTCTAAACTGTCATCGCCTTGGTAGTTCAATGGCCTGACCCGAGGTTCACGCGATATGAAAATATTTCCAGGTTTTATATCCATATGTACTAAATTATGGGAATGAATATATCTAAAAATCATCAAATAACCATTGGTGAATAACAAATTTGATACAATGTTTATTTTGTAATTACATCTTTGTTCAAGTGTTTTTTGAACTCAATATATTACCGATGTAATAAAAATACATTAATTAATGTATTATATATGTTTATATACAATATATATTTATATATTATTATAAATATTAATATATTTGTATATTATGTATATAAAATGAATTGATAGTAAGTCAAGTCAAAAATAAAAACTTGAAACATTTGAATTTATGCTCACTAAATAGCAATAACATTTTTACTTTCAAAAAAAACATTTAACTAACAAATTATAAATTATTTATATAATTTCAAAAGAATTAGCGATGCACAACAAAAATATAAAAAAATAATTCTCACTCGAATTATCTATATATATATATTACGAAAACAGTCGAAATAATTAAAGGTAATTTAGACTTTACCTGAGGCCTTCAGCCAAATGCAATAGGATTAATCGAACCTCGGATTCTGAAAAACATGTTCCATTGGTACGATGTTTCTCTATAGCATCTTGTAAAGAACCTCCATTGCAGAATTCATTTTGAATTAACATATGTTTATCCTCAGCCCAGGCTGTGAAGTATCTAACAACATTTTCATGTTTTCCTAAGACAGCATGAGCAAATACTTCATTTAGGGCCTTTCTCCTGAAAAAAGAAATAAATAAATGCAATTATGAATTTAAGAAGTTTTTTTCCCATCTGCAGAATTACACTTCCTAACAGAATACAACTGAAATTGATTTTAGCTCATTATTTATTAAATTTCTAAATGTCATGAATATCAATGCAATCCACAAAAATGTTAAAAATTTAACAGTCAAAAATATTTTAAATTCAAATAAATTGTTTGTTAATAATGCATGAAAACAGAACATTTAATAAATTAACCAAAATAATATGAAATTAATGAACAACTGAGATGTAGTACAATAAAAATATGAACATTTCTATTCTCATATACATTTAGTGTTTTATTAATTATATATTAAAAGTTAAACATCTAATAAAAATGGTAAAATTAGGATCTTTTATATTTAAACCCCTTGAAAGAAAATTAAAATAGAAATTAAAATGAATCTATAAAATAATGAATTTCAAGAAGTGGCAAATACAATTAACTTACTCATTAGCACTTCCAGCAATGGTTTTTGAACTTTTTTTGATAGCATAATCACATCCATCCATTCTATTGGTACACTTATAAACACATCCAAATTCTCCAGTGCCAAGTAAGCTTCTTTGCTCAAATTCTGTTAGATACCTTGAAAGTCCTGAGTTTGACTCAATGATTGCAAACCTTTTTGCAGGTTGTTCTTCTAAATCACTATCTACTTCACCAGAATATTCACTATCTTTTGTAATATTATTATTTATGACATTAGGATCTTTTATTCTCTTGCTAAAAATAAAAAAAAGGTCATTATTCTTTTGAGAACAATATAACCAATGCAAAATGCTTCAAAATAAATTTTAAAAATATTAAAGTTAAAAAAACTAAGTTAAAAAAAATCATAATTTATAAATTAATAAACAATTCTTGATTATTATCAATTTTGTACACTGCTGTATGATTCAAAGTTACAACTGATAATTAACAAAGTATATATAGAAAATTGAACTATTCTTAGAAATAGTTTAAACCATCAACTTAGAAGAAGATAAAAAATTTTTAAATTCAGTACTTGTAAGTTTACAGATCATCTTTATTTCAACAAATTTTAAAGAAAATAATCACTAAATTTTATTATTTAACATCTGAATTTGCATTTGTTTTACAGTAAAAAAAATTACACATTTTTCTTAGACTATTCATTTCTTGTTTATAATGTTGAATTCTGCAACTTTATTATTCTCTAAGTTTTTCATGTGATGAAATTCATGTGATGAGAAATGCTCCCATTTTCTTCTTCATCTTCCTATCCACATCATTAGGATGCATTCAGCAATACTATCATGGCTACTTTATTTTCAATCCTTATCTAACTAAATCTATTTTCATACTCTACTGCCATTTGTTATGTTGCATTTATGTTTAAATAGCTTGAAGTTCTACATTTTAATTTTTTTTTAAAAAGAACTTTTGAACATTAAAAATTTTCTTTATTTCTTCTTGGCTCTAAGAAGTACAATATAATACCTATATGGCTATATGATATACATAATATGATATATATACAATATAATAATGGCTATAAGATATGCAATATAATAATAATGAAAGATATAAACAGGCAACTATAAAAAACAGTAGAAGGACTAAGACAAAGCTTCTCATTGCTTATGCACTTTAAGAGGAATCTGAGATTATAAGATTTGATTCAGAGTAGTATAATTTAGCTAGAATTTTTAGATAGTTATGTAATTTTTCAACTTTAAAAACTATTTAATGAAGTTCAGGAATATATTACTAAATCTTAATTAATTTTGAAATAACTTAGGAGGATTAAATATAAACTATTTTGACATTCTCATTGTTTGATTTATGTAAGCTGAATACAATAATGATGTGAGAGCATATAAAATATTAATAAGATGATGCGAACCAATGGAAATATAGCACAATGCTCGTACATGGCATTCATGGAATAAACAAACATTAAATGTTAAATCAAAATAAATCAGCTGTTATGCTAACCTGCTCCTAGAACTACATTTAGTTCTCTTCCTTGATAATTTCAGCATGCTCTCTGGGGTAAATGGATTAAGATTTGGAGCTGACAGACGCCCGTTGAGAGAATAAGAACCTGGCGGTTGAAACCTTCGGCCAGAGTTTAAATATATTGTACCAGGCGTAGACGGATTTTCCGTCAAACGAAGGGTTAATAAACTGCGGCACGGTGGACTCATTTTTATAGGTGATGCTGCGTTATTCATGTTAGAAATATTATTAAAAGTTTTGTCTTCGTGATTGGGTGAAAAGTTAAGCTTCCTTGGAATAGGCAAGCACATGGAAGTGTCACCGTCAGAGTCTTGTTTAACGTCCATATTATTTTCATCAAGTTCTTCATCAAACTCCATTTTAACTACGCGTATAAACTTATACTCGATTTCAAAAAAAGCACTATAA
This sequence comes from Ricinus marginatus, assembly GCA_028565995.1. Lineage (NCBI taxonomy): Eukaryota > Metazoa > Arthropoda > Insecta > Psocodea > Ricinidae > Ricinus > Ricinus marginatus. Next base: position 34,201 of record JAOWBB010010419.1, read on the forward strand.
ATATACGATTCATAACAAACTTGAGAATGTGCAAATGCTTTAAGCAACGCTATTAGACGCTATAAACAAGTAATATCCGGCGCGAATATGGCTGTCTATTGTCTAATCCAGTTGAACCAATAGCGTAATTTGTTACCTTTGACTATAATTATATTGAAGGATCATTGGTTGAAGATTGTTTGTTTCATAAGTTGGCTACACATAATTCCATTTAGATTTCTCTTTCTTTTTTTAAGGCATTCGATATACGTTAGCGAGGGTGCTCCATTCAGGCGATTCACTAAAAGTAAAATTTAATGGTTTTAAAATAAATAACGTGACGCTTGATAAGTTATAATTTATGTTTAAAAGAGTTTTTTAAACATTATTTTATTGTTAGTCAGAATGTGAAAAGAAAGTGATTAATTTATTGAGGATTGATTTTATTATTGTTGTTATTCAAATTTTTAAGGCTTTTATCGATTCGGTTTAATGTGGTATGAAGCGTAATGGGGGAAGATGAATCTTCGGTTAGAGTGGCCGTTAGGTAAGTTGTTAATCTCGATAACAATATAAAATTGAACAATTCAAAATTTAAAATTTCCAAGCTTAATTTGTACAAATAAAAGAAAGCAATTTCATTCATGTTTGCTTTATTTATTTTTTTTCTTAGTTATTAAGACCTAATTTTTTAATATGATTTTTCATTTTTTTACATTTTATGACATGTTGGAACAAGGCTTGAGGTCAGACATTCAAGAACCTTCTTGATGATTGGAGCATTAGATCATGTAAACAATATAATTAAAAAAGTGAGAATCTAATTTCATATATTAGCTTTCTCAGACTTGAAAGTACAGTTTCATTTGAATGCAATGCCTTTTGTTTTAAAATTAAATTTAATGAATTTTTGAATATTTCTTTAGTTTTTGCCATTTTATATAAAGAAAATTATTTAAAAATTAAACCAAAATATTAAGGAAAAATGATTCAAGAAATCAAAAATGCTTTAATATTGTTCTCAAAGTTAGCAGTGATATATTTTTCCTTCCCAAATCATATAAAGTATTGTAATTCATGTAAATTTATTTTCTGTTTTGGATAAAAGATTCAGCAAAAATCTAAATGAAAGTATTATTTTACTTTTATTTTTTTCAACATCTTATTTAGGTAATTTATCATGGAATAAAAAAAACATTAGGTGCACTAAATTGTTCTCAAATATTTATTATATGATATAAAATAAATAATACACTGAAGATCATGTTATGGTAAATTATGCAATTTAATGTAATTTCAAACCTCATCTTTTAGATTGAAACTACAGCAATTTGAAATTTGATTTTGTAATATTTTAAGTACAACTATACTTTGTTTAACCAAAACTATTGTTTTGGTATACTATATCCAACTATACTATATAGTATATACTATACCCATACCACACTATACTCAAAAACTATTGTAAAAATTTGCACATATTATATTTATCACATATTGATAGTTATCTTTTTTCTTTAAATTTAAGGTCAATGATTTATTATTATTAAATTTCAACTCCCAAATAAAAAAACAAAATACTTCTCAAGACAAGACCTTTCAGGGTGACTTTTTTTCTGCATTGTTGTTTATTGTCATCATTATTCATTCAAAGAGATGATTGTTTATATTACACATTTTAATTTTATTAAATTCATTTGATTTATTTTTAAATTCATTTACTTTTAAATTCATTTATTTATTTTTATTAATTTCATTTAATTTTGTTTAATAGATTGATTCAATCAATCTATTTTGATAGATTTTATTTAAAAAATTTGTTGACAACCATCCTTGAATATTGCAAAAAATCAATTATTCATTTTTCGTTTCTTGTTACAGTTTCTGTTTAAATTCTTCAATTTTTTACCACAGGAACATGCAGTATGATATATGTTGCTAGAGGTAAATTCACTATTTTGAAAGTAAAATTGAGCTTAATCAAGATATTATTTTCTTGGAGGTACAATATTGAATATAGTGGCATAAGACTGCTTTTCTGAATTGCAAGATGCGATTACTTTTATGCAATGTTTTTTGAAGTAAATGTTCTACGATTTAATTAGGAGAAAAAAGGACTATAAAGATTTTAAACATAAAAAATTTTTTTGCTCCTTTGTTATCATTGTTATTATTTTACCCACTTGGTGATTCTTCTTACTATCAGGTTTTCCGTGCCAAATCTAAAGGTCGATTGTTACTCAGGGTCAGGATACCGTGTATTTAAATTCCATTTATGGATTATAAATACGCATACTATTGCTGCATGCCTTTCCTAGTTGGGTTAAGGTGTGTCAAGATCGTTTCAAGGCATTTTAAGCCGTAAAATCTTAAATCACAATTTGCAAATATTTATCAGACTGCAATTTATGATTTGAATTTTCAGTTTTGAATTGCATCATTTATTGCAAAAAAAATTCTTCTGATTTGGTGCAAAATTAAAATCCTTGTTAACTTTGAAATATTTAATTTCTTTAAGAAGAAAATTTTAAATTTATATTTAAAACCCTGCTTGACTTTCACCATAGAGATAATGAAAATTGAAATAATTTTTTAAATAAATTCTACATTAATAATTATTGTATTTTTCGTTATGAGAACATCTTGGAGGACATTCAATGACAAATATTAATTTTTACTGATATTTCATCATTGATACCTTAAAAAAAGTAAATTAACAGGTAACAATAAAATCAACGCCTAAGTTTTCTCAAATTTTTTATCGATATCGTAATAAAATTTGAATTTCAAGGGTTATGCAGAATATATTTGGGAATCAATTTATTTTTAATCTATGTTCGTCTCGAATGTTTATCAAATTTTTGATTGTACTATCACTTGGAATAATAGGAAAAAATATGGTAACTATCATTATTCTGCTTTTTACGTAAGAAAACGGTCATATATTAATAGAATCATCAAGTGGAACTAGATACGAGTTGAACTCATTATATTTTATTTATTTAAAATTATATAATTTACGGGGCTTTTTTTTTATTTTTATTATATACATTATGCATCATTTTAAATTAAAATTGTAGTAGAAGAAAATTCTACTACAAAAATATTTAAGAAATTAGCCGAAAATTGCTTCTAATTCATCAGGTATAATTTTTGCTGCCACAGATTTTTTGATACCAATATAATTATGGTTTTGAATGTGTGCTAACATTTATAAAAGTTTAATAAGGCCACCATTACCATTTTGTGAAATAAAAAAGGCTTTTAGACCTATCTTAAATTAAGAATAATTAAGAAAAACGTTTTCATTTAGATCAAATTTAAAGTTTTTAACTTTAGTGCAATGGTCTGAGAATCGTTAGTACGCAGATATGTCGAATATATTGGTATACTTTTTAGCTGAATTTGAATTTAACTATTTTTATAATATCTTAATTTGAAATATTATTGATTCATATCTTTATTATATTGACTTCTATGTTTAACATAAAATATCTAATTAAAAACGTTAATGTAAATTATTATTTCATATTTAAATAATAATACCTTTACGAACAGTATGGTAATGTGGTTATAAAATCATCTCACTGTTCATCCATATCTTTCCAATATTCTCATCCGTTAAAAAGTAAAAAAAATAGTGAAATGTAATTATGGCAGTTCACACTAGACAAGATAAATTTGTATTTATGTACTGTTCTAAATTCGATGTAGTAACAATCGATGATTGATCGCGAGTTTGATTAACTAAATTTAATGAATATACTTTAGTGACTTTTTCCCATACACAAACACAGAAAATTTTAATCGATGTCGAACTGGATTTTTAGAGTTATTAATTTGGAATAATATATAGGTCCCATGGTTTTTTAGAGAGTTTTGTCAGAAGACTGATGTAATTTATTCTTAGTAAAAAATTAATTCTTGCACGTTCAAAACATTCATAATTTTGTTTCTTTTGGTTTATTCATACAACTATTTATTTAAAATATTATAAATACTATCTTCCGTTGCATCCTTTATCACTTATATATATATATATTTTTTGCATAAACAGAAGTAAAATTTCTGTATGTATCACGATTTAATTCTTTTTGAAATTTTTAGTTTTAAATATATATAGTATATCGATAGAATAATTTTTGCATAAAAAAGATTATTTTTTCAATCAATATTTTATTAATGATTTGTTAAATATATAATATTTGTTTATTTGTATTAGTTATTTTTTTATTATTTAAAAAATTTTTTTTATATATTATTCAATTTATATATTTATGATGATATCTGACATTTAGTTGGCTTTCATAAATTAAATGTGATCAGGTATTAGATTTCAGCTTTATTTTTTTAAATAAAAGTAAAGAAAATTTTATATTAACAGAAACTTTTCTTTCGATGAATTCTTTTGAATCAGGTAAGATGTTAGCTTTGAAGGCAAAGTATCGATAGATCTGCGTGGTATGTCATATTATGGAAACTTGTTCCGCCTTTTTGATTTTTTTGTTTTTTTCTTTTAATATTTGATTCAAATGTGCAAAAAACCCGTCTTAAATTCACAATTACACATATTCCATGTTCAGAGCGATTTATCCATTTATTTTAAAAAATTTCATTTGTATTTTATATTGCTTCCTAGGGATTGTGATATCTTATTATTCGTTTGGCATTCTCCGCATTAAAAGCAAGAGTCAAATCTGCTTTAAATGCTGTCAGTTGGAATAAGTTTGGCTCTTAAAAAATTTGCTTAGAGCATTTCACAAGGGCGCAATTGACGATTTTATTAGTAAATTGGGATCTATTCATATGGTAATAAAAAATCTGTTTTATAAATTCTTTTGCGAGTAGTATATAAATATTTATTTATTTATTTATTATTATATATTTAGTTTTTAATTTGACATAATGACGTAAAACTTGCAATATTTATTGCTTAAGGAAACTAGCATCGGAAAATAAGGCTAGTAGTAATGTGCCAAGCCTTGTGCGTGGTGAAAAATGTCTCCGGAGGTGTAGAAATGTGTGTGATGACTTGCCTTTGGGTGCTAACTCTACATTTTTAGAAATAATTCTATAGAATGATGTTTTAATGTCTATTTTGATGACTAGCTTTGAAGATTTAAGCGTAATTAAATTGAAATTATATAAATCGGATAATTACAATATTATGATGAAAATAATTGTTAACATAATAATCTTAACTCGTGAACTTCCAAGAAAAGTATATTGCATTGTCAGGACCTTTAATATTATATAATATTAAGGAGATACTTAATTTGCTATTATTAAATCATGGCTTTAGATATAGTAAAATTTTAAAATTCTAATACCTACTAATATTATTGACTAAGAAATATTTAAACAATACCTTCTTGTCTATTTCATCATTTACTATTCCTCCGGGAAAATTTTCTTTTGCATAACTTATTATGCTCTTATCTACTTTATAAAGCTGGTATACAACAGAATTTTAAATTTTTGAGCACTGCTAATGTTTGAGGGCAAATTTAAAAGCCATAAACTCAAAGATTAAATTAAGTTATATTGCAAAATTTTGGAAATCTAACTTGAATTTCAGTGAAAGTTTCAATTTTTATCAAAATTAAATACAATAATTCATTTGGTCACATTTCTAGCCCCGATGGCTTTTCAGCATTTTGTTCATTCATTTTTACGTGGAAGCAGGTGTTGATGTAAAACCGGTTAAGTAAACCTGATTATCAATTTCAGTGGAAATGAAAATGTTTAATGAAAGTGGAATGGTTTTCGATTTTACAAACTATAATGTTAAATATCGCTTTCTGGTTTAACTTTTAAAAAAGATTAAATTTAATATTTTTATAATTTAAACAATAAAATTTTTAAATAAACAAAATTAAATTTTAACTATAAGAAAAAAATAGTAAAAATTGATTTTTGAGCAAAAACGAATATTTTAGTCCCTAGGATAGAGTTTAATTACTCAAGAAAAATAGGTTTACTTCAAAAAATTTTTAATCTTAAATCGATTTTTGTTAAAAAGTATCTACAGCTTGTCAAGGCAAATTTTTATCAGCTTTTTAATAAAATAAATAAATTTATCTTCGAAACTAATTTCATTATTGGATAATCAAAGTCTAGGAGTAATGAAAAGGGGAAATTGCATCTGATTTGTTTAATGACGCCCTTTTAATATTACTTCCGCCAGGTTGAACCTAGTATATTTTTGATGTGTCGTTTTGCTTTTCACATTTGAAGGATGTATATTGTGTCTGCTCATTCATTTAACTTTTTTACTTTTACAGGTGAATTAAAAAATGTTAAATATTATTCAATTGTTTCTATTTTCCTGTTTCAGAATTCTTAATTTTTATTTATTTGATGTCATTATTCATTTGCGTTGAAATTCTTTAAAAGAACTATTTCCTGATTTAAATTAAATTTTTTAAAATTCATAACGCTTATACTTTTGATTTTTATAACGACTTAACCTACCATTCACCATAACTTATCTTTTTATCATTAGCTAAATGTATTGTAAGAAGATCTTAATGCAAATTTCCTGAAGTTTCCTATCCATTAAACATGATCTGCTACAATTTATTGTTAAATAAGAATTTAATTTATTTAACTTTAATATAAATTTCAAAATTGAAATGAATTTAAAATTAAAAAATAACACATGAAGCAAAAAATATCTCGATTCTCGAAATTATATCAGACTTAAGGAAGGCAATGAATTAAAATTTTGGTATATCATAAAAAGTTAAAACAAGTATCATCACAAGTGATGTTAATAATTGTATCATGAGCAAATACGTTTTATTTAATAAAATTCAATGTTTTGATAATTATAAAATTATTAAAGTTGATAAAAATATTGTTTTACATTAAAAAATTTAATGATTTTATGCAGTTTCAAAGTAGAACCAAAGTTTTTAAAATTTAAGCATTTTCTTTGATTATTGAAAATACTTTTTTATTATTTACACCAAAAGTTATAGATTAGAAAGCAGCATATATTAAATTACATTGTTTTATTAATTATCTATTTCGTTTCACTTTAGTTAATAATTAAAAAAGAAACAATTTATTAAGGTGTCTGAATTTTTTTTATTTTTCACTCATTTTGAATATAATACATACAGTAGTAAAGTTGTATTTTCAATCCATGTGAGGCAATTTTTGTCCTGACAGACTTTTCTTTTTTGTAAATAATGATTAAAACTATTTTGAATTTCGTAAATACGTTAATTTTATTAGCTTCTATAATAGTTTAAAAATAAATATAAAACCGAATTGATTTTCTTGAAAAAAATATGAAGAAAGTTTCATTATTATACACATTTTTTTATAGTAAAAAAAAGGAATGCAAAGTTAAGTCAAATATGCGTGATGAAATATTTTTTACGAAATATGCATCAAAATACAGGGATATACCTATTTAAATTAACATATTTCAATTTTAATATATCTTAATCATAATCTTCACTTTGCTGTCAAAGAGCTTCTTTTATGAACAATTTTTTTACTATACTTATAGTTTACAGTTGGAATATGGTCTTTAAGTTGGAACGATAAACTTTATTTTGAAAAAATTTTATTCCAAATTAATCTCAGTCTTAGAATGCTGTTTGAAAATATTTATGTAATGTAAAAAAGAAAAAAAAAAAAACCTGCATGATCGAGATATAACCTGTTTAACTTATAAAAATTACATTAAGAGCTTAAAAATTTCATTTTTAATATAATGTTATTGTTAAATGATGTGCATTAATTTAATAAAAAAACATCCAAATATATACCTTCCAGAAATTTTTATATTTCTTATTACTGTAACATTCTTCTTACATATTTTGCGTGCTGTCGAATTTTATCGTTTTAATGCAATATTTTCTGACAGTATTCGAAAAGAACGATACCAAATTAGTAAGCTGGTGATTATTCTGTTTCACGGTAGACATCCACATATGGATTGAACCTAAGGTACAATCTCCATCTCTTCTCTTTTCAAGGTCTTTCACTATATTACCAATCTGGCAAAATGATATTTTAAATTCTTTTATTACTTCTCGTTTTACTTATACTCATTTTCAGCATTTTCATTCTAAATTTATTAATCATAACAGAAAATCCTTTGTTAAGTTTGTATTTAAATTATTTTGTTGTTGCAGATGAATATTTTCTATAATATCGGAATGGGCGAATGTAAGAAAATTTAACGAATAGATTAAATGAATTGGAATAAAATAATATGATGAATTTTAATACAAAATTATTTATTTTTGTTTAAATTGTAATTTTTGAGGAAAGCTTATTAAGTGTGAACATGTGCGGTAAAATACGCATGGCACTTTTTTTATTTTCAAATTCAGAATCATATAATTTGCGAAATATCGAACAATAAAAAAAATATGAATTTAATTATTTTTTATTAAATATCGATTTATAATATTTTACAAGCTTGACGTTTTGCACTAAAGGAAATATGGAAATATAAAATTTAGTTTTTATTTGAATTATGAAATACTTTTATACGAACACACACACACACACACACACACACACACACACACACACACACACACACACACGTAGACACACGTAATTCGGGTGATAGTTTTGTACACTTATAATAGATAATCTATTTATGTGATAATTTGATGATTCTTAAATCATCAATTAGCAGCCCATCAATAAATGAACATGTGACATTAAATTATCAGATAATTTACTTTTGTTATGAAGTAATTGTAAATATTTATGAATTCGCCTTTCTTTTCTAATTTTGTTGAAAGTAAAATAAATTAAGATCGGAAAATTTAGTTGAGGATCAAATATGAAGATCGATATTTTGGACTATTTTGTGTATTTCGGATCATTATATACTTTTAATATATATAAATGTGAACGAAACTTATTTTTTACTTTTATAAAAAAATTCTTTTCCTCAGTTTATATTGCTTAAATAATATTAGTAATTTATTCTCTTAATTCATGGATTTAAATTAATGACCATCCCAGATAATTAGATCACAGAAAATTCAATAAGTAAAAAATTATTTATAGTATTTCACATCTATTAATATTCAGAAAATTACATTTAGATAAGGTTTGACAATTTTAATATATAGATATGTTTTTCGACAACACTAAACATTTAAACTATTGTGCAAGATAACGAACTTATTGAATTTGAACACTTGGTGTATATTTTCAATACTAAGAACTTCATACCTATAAAGTGGAAGATAAGGTTCATAAAAAAAAGATACAGCCAGATTAAATTTTCAGTACCTTACTGATAATACAAATACTACAATTAATACTGTTAAAATTGACAAATGAAGTTAATTGAAGTAAATTTTTAAAAAATTTAAATCTCCATATATTTTTAATTGACGTCATCCAAAAAATTATTCCTCTGCTAATCAATATAAATTATCGAGAGTATCATAGTTGCCATTTGTTATTTGTGCATTAAGGTAAAAAAGTTAAGAATTATTTTCATTTAATGTCGAAAGAAAAACAGGACTTGATCCACATATGACTGGGAGCTACTTTACAAGTTTACATTTGAACAACTTAATGAAATAGCAACAAATTTTACGCACTTTAAGTTGATACCAACTTACATAACACAAGCAGATTTCCTTGACCAAAAAGGTCATATTATTGTATGTTACTTCAATATCCCCCAAGATTTTCATAATATTTTTGTTATTTAGGCATATCTTTTTATAAAAAAAATATTCATTTTTTTAAATAAACGAAATCATTTAATTTATGTACCTGTATATATATATATATAGAAATATATCTTTACATTACAGTTGCCTTTTTTTCTAATGAAACTTTATTAATACTAAATATAATCATAACTTTTTTTATTGTTTTGAAATCAATGTAAATTATGACTGTATCTTTCAATTTATCGTGTTTGTGATATTGCATTTGTAGTTTATGTTTGTTTATTTATATCATTCCGTTAACTTTACGCTAAAGATTGTTCTTTTTCAGATACTTAATATTTTTGCATCTCATGTTATAACTAAGGGAGACATCTAAGGTAGTTCATTTTTTTGCACGTTTCTGGTAATAATGATGTGCAAATAACCCGAAATAGCGATTATGCGGAATGCGCAAATAAACATCGTGTTGGTGGTTAAATAATACTTATTTCATAATCAACTAGTTTTTTCATGTTTATTCATTGATTTTTCATTGAAAGGCAAATAATCGTTTAGCACCTGGATGTCATTTCACCTCAAGGTCTTCATCGTAACAGCTAATTCTTTTGCATTTAGAAGAGATTAAACCCGATGAATAACATGATAAAAAACTATTTAAAAACATCTTGATAGATATGTGGTGTAAAAAAATATGAACTAAATGTTCATGTTCTGGGGATGGGTTTTGGAAAACGCTTTAAAATTTTTAGCTATCTGTTTTTTTGTGTGTTAATATTTTATAGTTTATAACCTGGACTTCCCAGTAAAAGAATTTTATTTCTTTTTATTATTTTTTATTTTTTACTTAGAATTTATTTTTAGAAGACAGACAAATTTATTAGCTCTATTATGTTTTGCAAGACCAATTTTAATTAGGGTCTGAATTGATTCAGACTAAGAGTGTCTAAGAGTTCGAGAAGAAAAAAAAAAGATGCCTACAAAATATGAAAAAAATTAATATCGATCAATTTCCAACTAAGTAATTTGATTTTGTTGATAAATTCATTGAAAAACATAGTCAATTTATTCCTTGTTATGCTCATATTGTTTAATTGTATCATAGTTCTGATCTTCAATAAAAAGAAGGAAAATCAAATGCTATGGAATGGTTCAGAAAATGATTTTTATTATACAAACTACTAGAGCCTATGAAGAAAAAATAGATTTGCTTTAATACTTAATTTTGATTTTTAGTTAGAAAAATAATTTGAAGACTTATTTTGAATAAATTCAAAAATTTTTAAGATTTTTAGGTTTCAATCTAGTGAAAATTTTCTATTGTCAATTTATAAAATTATATCTATATCTTTTTATATCTTTTTAGTTTAATAATTTAAATTTTTATAATTTTTAAGTCGGCTTCTATTTTGATTAAATATTGAGGAATCAAAATTTTATTTGCTTTAAGGGTAAAAAAAGTGATTGAAAAACTTAACATTAACTACTACAATATTAAAAAGTCGACGAGGTGATGAAAGATTCGAGTATAAATTTGATGATGTTTTTCAAAAACCCTGCAAAAAGATACTGTTTAAATCAGATTATGTAGAAAATTTATAATGGAAAGTTTAATTTCCTCTAACTTTTGTTAAAGAGCAATGAATATTTATTATCGATACGTACCAAATGTAGTAATGTATGTGGGATGTGGATTGAATATTAGGAGAAGAATGGTTTTACACCATTAACACCGGTACCATTTAATGCCGGATGTATCTTCTTAGAGTTGAATACAAAACACCTACCTTATTTCGAAACTTATATTTTCAAATAGTAAACCATGACTTAGGTTTGAGATAGTAAGTTTTTGCTAAACTTTCTGTCTCTCGAAATAAATTTTTTAAACATGAGGTCAAAAGACAAAAATAATCAAAATAATGTTAATCATAATTTGAAATATAAATTTAAATTTATAATAATAAATTTATAATTTATAAAAATATTATTATTAATTATATTAATTTTTTTTACAGATATCAGTACACATTGTCACTATCTAAAGTGATTTGAAAATAATTTGAATTTTGATAGAATCCAAAATAAATTTAACTATTGAGGTGTAATATAAGAAAAGAATAAATCTTAAAGGAAAATTCTTTTAAGTTTCCGTTTTCATATTTTAATCTAATAAATTTTATTATAAAATTTAAAATTTTACAGATCTTTTTTTGAATATTTATCATATTTAGATGTAAATGTGAAATTCGTGCAGAACCTAACAACACGTTATTTAATTTATACTCGAATCTTTCATCACCTCGTCGACTTTTTAATATTGTAGTAGTTAATGCTAAGTTTTTCAATCGCTTTTTTACTCTTAGAGCAAATAAAAATTTTGATTCCTCAATTTTTTATCAAAGTAGAAGCTGACTTGAAAATTATAAAAATTTTTTTATTACCATCAAAAACCATAATACTCTGAACGTCTTATGTAGATATATGAAATTAGCGTATGAAAAATATTTTTAGTTATAAGTTTTCGTTACATTTTATAACTTTTTTGGATACAGATCTGTGAAGCTTCATGAAAAGTTCTATATTAAAGATGAAAATACATTTTCTGATGATATCTATATTTCAGAAAAAGATTTATTTTATGTAAAACAAGGCTTAACAATTAGGAGAGATAGTGATTAAGATGTTAATTTCTGATTTTAATAACTTATTGTCGTGAAAAAAATTTTACCATTGTTTTGGTGTCTACAGTTTTGCTGAATTATTCAATCTAAACTCTCTGAACTATACAAATTTTATTGAAAAATAAAACTCCGAACTTGCACAACGCACTACAGCAATAGCTGATAAATTTCTTTATCTTTTAGCACTGGTTAGCACTACTAGCAGGTTAATTAAACAACATATGAAAGTTATTTTCTGAATTAGTGTATACTAATAATAATTTTAAAATTAATGTTCCATTTTATTATTATAATATTTTAAATTGCAATAAACTTATTGACAATAAACTTAATTGAGTAAAACTTTAATTGAAGATTTATAGTTTTATGATCTTATTTGAAATTCTTATATTGGAGTTATACTCTAAAATCTCATCTTTCTGTTCTTATTAACTATATTAATATAGTCTGATTCCTCACTTTTTTATAAAGAATTAAAATTAGAAATTTTAAAAGAAAATCAATACACTATATTAATATGGCCTGATTTCTCCCTTTTCTATAAAAAATTAAAAATTTTTACTATTTTGAAATAATATTTATTAAAGAGAAAATATTATCTGATATTGCAATGACGTTCCAGAATTGTTATAATGAAAGTTTTGAAACTTAATTCTTTTGTAATTGTTCAATGAATTTTAAAATATATGCAGCCAACTAAATCTAATACAATCTTAATAACGAATAATATCGATGAATAATGAAATTTTACTAATAATTTCTAACTAGAATGTAGATCATTAATCTTCAGTATTATTTTTTGATTTACGAATAATAAAACCATAACAGGAGAAAATATTTAAATATATTAATTTATTTATGTAAGTAATAATATAATTTCAAAATTGGGATCAGTGCTTAGATCTCTTATTAAAAAATAATAAATAGAAATATCGAACTACATTAAACTATTTCGAGTTGGTTACATTTTAACAAATAATTTTTTAAAATTCATCATTTTCCCAATTACGGATGACTTTGAAATGATGACCACATGAAAAGGTTTTATTTGATTATAGAAGACAACAATATCAATTGAATATAACGAAGTCATTTAACTTTGTGAACTATTAAGGTGTCATAACCTACTTGACCTTATATATATGCTTAACATATTGAGGGAAAGTAAATTCTATATATAGAATGAAGTGAGATGGTAAAGTGGCTTTCAAAAGAGTGAAAGGAGGCATGATCGAACGGTTTCACTTGTACTGATATCATCTTTAGCAATCATCTCCAGAAGATTAGCTGAAAAAGTCTTTAATCTAGCATATCTCGCAAAATTTAAGCCATTCGCAAGTTTTTGAGTGAGTCTTCGTTTAGAATTGTCTTCAAAATTTTGAACTGTTGATCGCTTTTAAATATTAGCGGTAAGATGACTCGAGGTAACTTAATGTCATAGGATTCTGCATACATCGAAATGTTTTACTTTCTTAAGTCGATATTAAAGCCTTATCATTTTTTAATGTTTTCCTAGCCTAGATAATTTCCTGAGCGCGGGAATATATTGACTTAAAGTATCAGAAAACAAAAAACAAAACTTTGATTTTATGAGATTGAAAAGCCTAACCGTTGCACCACAGGTTTGTTGCTGACTGACCAGAAAGCATTATCATATTTCTTTTATTTATATTAACTTAGAATGTTCATTAGGAGAATGTTAAAAAAAATATAAAAATTATAAAAAAAAATACATATGGAGCAACATATTTTTTAACGTAGCTTATATTTTTATAATTTATATTTTTTCAGAATACGACCTCAAATTCCTAGAGAAGTCATTGACATGTGTAGGATTTGTACGTCTGTTACTCCTGGAGAACCTCAAATTACTATTGGTTCAGACCGATCTTTCACATATGATTATGTCTTCGATATGGGTTGTGATCAGGAAGAAGTCTATAGCACTTGCGTCAGCAAGTTGGTTGAGGGTGCACTTGAAGGCTATAATGCAACCGTACTCGCATACGGTCAGGTAAATGTTATACTTTTTCTAATTGTAAACATTCATATGTTATGTTACGTACATTAGATCAATTTTTAAGATAAACATTTTAAAAATCTGAATTCTTGAAACTAATTTTTTTACACTTGCATTTTATAAATAAATGATTTGACTCTCACACATTTTGTGCATATTGTCAACATTAATTTTTTCCCATTTCGTAGGCACTCGTAGTAATATCTTTAAAAAATCAATGAAACACATGAATAAGCATTCCTTAAGAAAATACTTCCCCCGATTATTTTAATCTATGAGTCTTATTGAAATTGTTGAACCGGAATCATCCAATTTAATAGAAATGAAATTTATCAATCTTCAGTGGAAATCATAGATTCATATTTCTTTTCAAATGATTTTTCTTCGTAATCTTTCTTATTTTTTCTAATTCATGAAGCTGTATCTGTTTCTTCTTCGTTCGATTGTGAATTTTGTAAACATGCTTTTCGTGAATATCCTTATATTTACTCAACGTTCTTTCGCAGAAATAATTTCAAACCGATTACAGTAACAGGAAAAAATTAAACACTTTGGACTGAAAAACAAAAATAAAAAATATGAAACCATTGGTGAAATGTAAGAAACTCAAATTAACACTTATACTAAGTTAAAATCCGATAAAAATATATAATAACTTTTCTAAATAAAGAAATTTAGCGAGAAATTTAAGAAAAAATAATTTACTTTAGAAAATGAGAAACCATCTGAAAAAACCTAGTGAAAGTTTGAAATTCCATATTACTATCCGAATAATAAGGAATTCAAAGAGAACAATTACTGCCAGTTAACAAAAAGTTACTATATAAATAAATAATTAATTAATTAATATTTGCATTCAATGTTAACGTTTTTTTCGATTGCTATCATATTTAAATGGAATGTTTTGCGTTGGAAAATATCTCAATAACAAGTTTTTGAAAAAAGTGCCTATTATTCCTTGGAAGAAAAAGAAGAAAAAAATTGAGCATGAAGATTGTTTTCTTTAAATTTTTACCAGTTTCCGCCTTTTAGTGAATTTATTTTTTAAATGTCAGAAAATTTTTGAACCCTTGATATTTACTTTGTAATTCTTACCTTAAATAATGGATCTGATCAAAAGTGAACGGAAAATTTATATGTAATATTCAATGAACATTACATTAATTGGAAATGATAAAATGGAATTACAATGAAATTTTAGTAATTCTAAAGCCTCACTTTTTCATTTAGTATTTCAGAAATTGATTGAAAATTAAATACTAAAGCTCATTTTGCATATACACAAACAGTTTTTAAATGCTGTTGCCTTATGGCTAGCTAACTTCTATTCTATTTTTTTTGATCAACAACATTTTTGAACAGCTACGTTATTATTAAAACATCCGAAAAAGAGGTGTTCAATAGAGTTTTAAATATGGTCGTAAAAGAAACTGAAGCTATCTAATAACCCATTTTTAAGGAACCGAATAAATTTATTAATGGATCTTTTTCTTCAAAGGTACCTGGCCGTTAACCTGATTCAGAGACTTTTCTTTTTGAGAACAAGCCGAAATTATACAGTCTTCGGTAGAAATGATTTCCACATATATATTCCTCTTCAAATGATCTTCCACGGTATGATTCCGCTTGTTAATGTATTTTTAAACTGCATATTTTAATCGCAAAAATGTTACTTTGTGGGCAAACCTTTTATAAATGTCCTTACAAATCTTTCACATTCTTCCACAATATATGATTTCCATATAAATCGAGGGGGAGATTGTCGCAACTTTGATCTTGTCACTGAAGTTCAAACTATTAAATTGTCAAAAAGGAATTGAGAAAAGCAATGATTTGGAAACGATGTAAAATGTTTGGAGTGTACATTTATTGACAATTCGTGAAAATAATTGCAATCACTCCGACATAATGAAAAATGCACAGTCAAATGCTGTGAATGGTTTTATATACTGCATCTTACCTTTTGATTCACAATCTTTTTTTAATTATAAGCTTTATACGAAAATATGGGAAATAAACCCTAACTTATCTTTACTATTATTCAGACGACTTAGCACTAAGATTAATATGTCCCAAAGTTCTCAAAATACGTAAGTTCGAATTCTTTTGAAGGTTTATAAACTCATCATAATAATAAATAATTGGACAACTGTTGTTTAGTTTTGCTTATCAGAAAAAAGAACTTTTTTAATATAAGAGTTTTTTTAAAGTAAACATTTTTAAAATTACAAAAATAACTTTCAAACTTTTTTTTACATTAAAAATCCATTATTGAATTTCTGTTTCTTTTCTGTATTGCATTCATAGTACTGATTTCAGATAAATAATTAAAGAATCATAAAAAATGATTCCAGTTTAATATCAATATATCTTGACGATAGAATATTAAGTATTTTGAGAAAGATGAGAATATACCTTTAAAAAATCGGAAAATGTGTATATATTTTTTGACCATTTATATTAATAAGTAACCTAATGAAAGCCGATTAATAGAAGTATTTTTCTTCATTGTAATATGACATGATATTCTTTGTATTTTAGACTGGGAGTGGCAAAACATATACAATGGGC
Source organism: Ricinus marginatus (assembly GCA_028565995.1). Lineage (NCBI taxonomy): Eukaryota > Metazoa > Arthropoda > Insecta > Psocodea > Ricinidae > Ricinus > Ricinus marginatus. Next base: position 51,120 of record JAOWBB010010419.1, read on the forward strand.
ACTGGATTTGAGGTGGAAACCCAAGAACATCAGATAGGGATACTTCCTCGAGCTATTCGACATATATATACTGGAATTAAAGATCGAATTCAAAACGCCAGACAAAATGGGGAGCCAGCACCAGAATTTAAAGTAGATGCTCAATTTATGGAACTCTACAATGATGATATTATTGACTTACTAGATCCAACTCAGGGATATTTAACTAGGGTAAATACTTATAAATAGCTAAATATTTTTAATTTGATTTTCATTCTGTTCATAAAATATCGTGCAAAGTTCAGAATTTAGCATATGCAATATCGAACACACATAGATTTTATTCTTATTTATTTTTTAATAGTTTGCTTTGTTCATACTTATGGATATTGAGCAAAAAATAAATTGTTCTAGTTGGATTGATTATTCAAATTAGGTTACAATTATATAATATTTTTTAATGTTTTTTTCTTTTCTTTCTTCAAAATTAATTAGAAGTATCTATTATTTATATTGTACTAATAATTTTGAAATTTCTATTGTTGGTCAAAGCTGATTTGGAAATTCATCTGATTTTAGACTAAGGGGATTAAAATACATGAAGACCATAACGGAAGTATATACGTAAAGGGAATGACTCAACAGACAGTTACAAGCGCAGTCGAAGCATTAAATCTACTGCGTCAAGGTGCTTTGTCACGGACAACGGGTGCCACTCAAATGAATTCTCAGTCATCCAGGAGTCATGCTATCTTTACATTATTGATAAAGCAACAAAGGCTTGTTAGAATAGAGGTATGCCAAAACTGATTTCTGGAATATCATGGAAGATGCCTCATTTGAATAATTATTACTGAGAACTAAGCATAAATTTTTTAAATAAAACCCAGAATTTGTGATTTTTAATATTTAGTCATTTTGAAAAAGTTTAAGAATTTAGGATTAAAAGTTTCACAATTTTAAGCATTACAGAGAATTTAAAAGAGAAAAAAAATTTAATTTCATCTAGTTTATATAAATTTACAGATAGTTATTTTTCGCTTTAAGATTTATTTAAATTTAAAGATACATTAAATACATTTAATATGAAATAATTTTATTTTCCAGGATGATGATCCAGAAAACAATGGGAAAAGTGAATTTGCCACGTTGTCTGCCAAATTTCATTTTGTAGATCTAGCAGGATCTGAAAGATTAAAAAGAACCCAGGCAACTGGCGAAAGAGCTAGAGAAGGAATATCCATTAATGGTGGCCTGGTAAGTTTTCTTCCCAGAATAGGATCGAATATAATAATAATTAAATTGTTTCTCTTACTCTTTCTAAAACTTCTGATTTATGGATTCGAAAAATTCCAGGTTTTTAGAATTATAATGATTATAAAAAAAATTATTTTTTTTTACGATTCTGAAAATAATAAAAATAACTATCAAAATCTTCGAATTAGACAGCAGCCTCAAACCTAAAAAAATTCTTAATAGTAAATTCTAATTCATAATAAGTTTCGATAAAATGCCAGCCCAAAGTTTATTTATGTTACCGATGTTTATAAAAGTCATCCTTTTTATGGTTTTGAAAAGAAATTTTTCATACTATTTTTATTAAAATTAACTTTTTTTAATTGAAGACATTATTATTAATGGTATAGCTTATAAATTTCCTTGGTTGGTAATGAAAATATGAAATATTAATAAATAAAGAAATCATTCGTAGAATGTTTTCCCACAATTTTCTGTTACTAATTACATACCAATATCTTATTATTATATTAGAAGAAACTTAAATGATACTATGTTTAATTTAAATTATTTTTCCATATATTACGATTAGCTTGCTTTAGGAAATGTCATATCAGCTTTAGGGGATAAGACAAAAAAAGCGTTACATGTGCCTTACAGAGATTCTAAATTAACCCGATTGCTGCAGGATTCCCTTGGAGGTAATTTTAAATATAAAAATAATTTAATTTTACAAGATATGTATGATATGTTCGATTTTCACAGTTCATATTAGCAGAATATAATCAACAATTATAGATACGAAATTTAAGAGGAAGGAATTTATTTACTCTATATTAGGTAACTCCCAGACTGTGATGATTGCTTGCATTTCCCCCAGTGACAGCGATTTTATGGAAACTCTAAACACGCTAAATTATGCCAATCGAGCTCGCAATATTAAGAACAAAGTGGTTATTAACCAAGACAAATCTTCCAGAACAATTGCTTTATTAAGGCAGCATATACAAGAGTTGCAGATAGAACTATTAGAGTATAAGCAAGGTAATTTTTAATTAAATGTTAAACACAAATTCTTTTATATGGATGGAAAATATTTTTAAAATTTCGTCTACTGTTTTAGGAAAACGTTTAGTTAGTGCCGATGGGGTGGAAGTAGTTAATGATATGTGCCACGAAAATATATTGCTACAGACGGAAGCGAACAATCTTCGTACAAGACTCAAAGCGATGCAAGAAACAATAGACACTTTAACAAAGAAAAATACGCAATTGCTGTCGGAAAAAGCTGCTAATGCTTGGATAAATTCTGGGGAAGGCCATTCCGACATTTCGGACATTATTACTGGTTATCTTCAAGAAAATCAAGAATTACAAGCTAAGTTATTAGAATCTGAGGCAATCTGTCAACAATTGAGGAAGACTTCATCTAGACAACAGGCTTCCTATTTGTCTTCATCAAGTAAGCAAATAAAATATAACTATATGAATATATCAGTTTTCAAAAATTGAACTTATTAAGATATAGAACTTATGAGCTTGTCTAAGTTTTTGATTAATCAATCTTAATTACATAATCTCAGCTTGCGAAACAAATGAAGAGAATAGCGAAATTGTTTTATCAAAACCTCGCTCTGCATGTGAATTAAACCGATTAATAGATTCCAGTATTCCTATTAATCGCAGACACAATACCCTTCATGAATTTCCTATCCGCAAGAGAGCTCTTAGATTTTGTAATCGTGCGAAATTTATTGAAAATATTGTTTTTTCCTCTGAAAGAAATTATTGTGGTAAGTAATACCTGTTTCCTTGGTTTTATGGTTTTATTATTCACTAGATCTTATATTTACTGCAAAGCATTTTAACTTATTTAAGCATTATATTTTAAGCATTTTAACTACAGAAAAATTTATTACTTTAATTGAGTAATTATGTCTTGATATTCAATTTAGGGTTATAGACTTATTTAAATTAATAGAAGTTACATAAGATTCTACCTTTCGAATATAAAAAATTCGTATTTCCAGATCATAATTTTTCATTTAGTGATACTAGTAATCTAATTGCCGAAGCAAAAATAGATTTGTCAAAAGATATAGATATTTTGTCTAAAAGAGAGAAAAGGGAGAAAAACGGGAATGAGGAATCTTTAGGCAATGGAGCAGAAAGTGATAATTCTGATAATGAAGATAGAAGTAAGTTTACTCTTATTGTGAAATCCAGTATTGTAAAAACAGAGATAAAATTTTTTAAATGATTAATAAATTTAATTTAAAATTATATGCCTGCATTCTTATAGCAAACGGCTCCAGTTTTGATTCATCTGACTCAGAGGAAGGAGAGTCTCAGTATGGACTTGAACTGGCGGAGTTAACTAATGAAATATCAATAAAGCAAAAATTAATTGAAGAGTTAGAAAGATCACAACAAAAACTTCATTCAATGAAGCAACATTATGAAGAGAAATTATTGCAACTTCAGGAAAGAATTAAAGCGACACAAGAGGAACGTGACAGGGTATTGGCTTCATTTGCTGGACAAACAAATCAACCAAGTGATAAGGTTTGTGTTTATCAAATCTATGTTTTGTCATATTTATTTGATGTTCAAAATTTTTCCGATCTAGAAGATACTCTGAGTTGAGGAATATATTAATGCTTTAATAATTTGCAAAATAAAAAACTAAAATATAATTTTTATTTTATATTGGATGAATTTCATTCGAAAGATTCAGTAGAAGTTGATATGCGACTTTTATAAACAAATATTTTAGTTGTTTCTTTCTAAATTTTTATTAAATTTAAAATTGAATCTCAACGCCAATAAATGAATTGATAGAAGAAAAAAATAAAGAAATGAAATTATATATATGTATTATATATTATATATGTATAATTTTATATGTTATAATTCCTATATGTATCGCATATAATACATATAGGAATTGTATATAATATTTATATGTATATATAAGAAGAATTAGAAACTTTTTAATTATAATAACTTTAATATTGCTCTGATGAGAGAATACAGATGTTTCAATTAATAAATTAACATAAGCCATATTAATGAAACATAGTTGGCATGAATCAGAAAAAAATGAATAAAATTTTTCATTTTACTTTCAGATTAAAAAAGTTCGAGATGAATATGAGAGAAAAGTCTACGAAATGCAAAGAGAAGTAAAAAGGTTAGAAGTAGCTCAAAAGCAGCACGCCAAACTACTACGCGAACAAAATCAACAAACCACTCAGCTTAGAGCTCTGAAAGCTGAAGTAGAAGATATGAAGCGTACTAAAGTGAATTTGATGAAAAAAATGAAAGAAGAAGCTCAAAAACATAAGGTAAAGAAAATTTTTCCTTGACTTTCAACAGGTTTATTATAAATCAATGGAAGGTAAGCGTATTATTTTGTTATTAACAGCAAATTGAAGCTCAGAAAACGAAAGAAATTGCTCTTCTGAGAAAAGAATCACGACGTCGTGAAAATCAAATAAGAAGTTTACAAGCAGAAAATCGTGTTCAAGGAGCGGTGCTAAAAAGACGTAACGAGGAAGTATCTGCTTTGCGTTCTAGAGCAAGGGGAGTTATGTCGCAGAAAGCTGCAGGACGCGTTCCTCGCGGCAACAATCTATCATTTTCGCCCAAAGTCGCAAAAAATAAATGGAGTATAGTTGAAAAAAATATAAACAAAGTTAAAGTTAATAAAAAGGCTATTGCAGTTTTTGAAAAAGACATGGAAAGGTGAGTGTCTCCTTTTTCATTTCGTCTGGTTCTTAACAGTGTTTTATTTATTAAATTTATATTTCCATTGGTGTCGCGGTTTTTTAATGTAATTTCCAACATTGTTTTGCAACAAATATTTTGCAGTTGATTTTATTTGAACACAGCTAGAGAAACTTTTTTGTTTTAGACTGATAAGCGAAAGAGAATCTTTGGGTAAAGAATTAGAGCAAATGATCAGAAAAAGAGATCTTTTGCGACTTTCCAAAAATTCAAATCTTCATGAAATTCAAGATTTAGAAGAACAAATTGAAGCCGGTCAAGCTAATATGGATTATATTCAGGTTAGTTATTCGAAAGTTAAAGAAATTATTTTCTGATGAAAATTAATATATTTTTTTAATAGATTAAAAGAAAATTTAATTATACTTTACTTTAAATGTAATATTATATAGTGGGTTTTTATTTTGATTCTGTACTAAGTAAAAAAATTTAAAAAAATTATACTGTAGGTACTTTTGTCCAGAAGTGAATAAACAAAAAAATAAAAATGTAGGTATTTTGCAGAATTAAATTGATTAATTTGTTATTTATTCTTATCTTAGATTATCTGTTTTTTTTATTTATATAGATTTATAATATATAGATTATCTATTAATGTTTATTCTTATCTTACTATTTTATCTATTATTAATTCTTATCTTAGAATAATTTTTCACTTACACTTTGTGAGAACAATTTGAAACTTTTTATTCGAACAAATTTCTTTCTGCATTGACTTTAAATGTTTTTAGTTATATTACGAAATTGAATAGTTTAAGCTTAAAATGAGGTCATATTTTGGAAAATATACACATTTATAAAAGTAAATAAATATTTCATTTAATTCATTTAGTTAATAGTAAGCACACAAATTCCACTCATTCTTTCTTCCTTAAAAAAGCATTCTCATGTTACAGAAATAATAAGGTATTTATCAAATTTAAAATAAAATTTGAGTAACGAATAAATAAATTTTGACCTTGCTCATTATGAAAATAATTGTTAATTCATTTGAGTAGAATTATGTAGTGATTCAAAGTTTTCAGGAACAATAGAAGAGAATTATTGAAACTATATCCTTTTTCAATCGTTTTAGTTTAAAAAAATATGTAGATAAGTAATTTTTTTAAGCAAGTTAAAATCATTAGTTACTTTTTTTCGTGAAAAAAGGTAAAGGTTTAAGTATCGTACAATTTTTAATTATTTGAAGTTATATTTGATTTTTTTTTTTGACAAACATCTTTAAAGAACTGGGAATTCAAGAGATATTTATTGAAAATATGTAAGTTGTTATTTTCAAATATTTTTTAATTGATTTGCAGTATGCATTGCTATTGCTTTGTTAAGGGTGAAAAAATTTATTTGAGAATGTATATCCTGTTATTTTTATGGGCTACCTGTTCAATGCTTCAAAAAAATAGATCTTTTTTTTAGTAATTAATAACTTTCTTTAACTTATTCGTTTTATTTTCTCCCAGGAGTCAATATCTGAGTGTCAACATAACATTATCGAAATTGAAGATCCGAAATCTGAGATTGACATGATTCAGTTGCAGTCTTTTTGTACAACCGAAGAAAAAGATTATCTTATTGAAAAATTATATAATTTATTATTGTCTGAAACTGTGTCAAATATTAGATCAGAACTGAGCTTGGAAAATCTAAATGCAAAAATAAATCAAGTATGATTTTTTTCATTTTGTTTTAAATTATAATTCAATAAAAGTTAAATGAGAAAATAAACATGATTAAATATTGGAAATAGTGTTGAAATATAGATAATTAAAATAATTTGGATATAAAAAGTAACAATATTAATGTTTAATTTGTTTTGAAATTTCACCAAAAAAAATTATTATTAAAATTTTTTCTGAACATTAAATGTATTTAATTTTTCTCTTATATTTATAGCTCACTAATGATAATGACACCCAAAATCAACTACTTCAACATTTAATATCAAGTCATCACTTAGGAATAGATTTAGAAAGCTTAAGAGCTCCAACAAGCACTAGTCGAAGCGGATCTGAAAATAGCAGTGCAACCTCATCACGATCCACATCACCTTCTTTGACTCCAGTAACACCAATGAATCGGTAATTTGTCAAAAAATAAAATGTGTAACATAATTTAATTTTATCAACTTATTAAAAATCATTTTTTAAAATTACTTTTAAGGGGTTTGAATGGAAAAAAGTCCAATTCATCCAGTGATTCATTGAAACAAAGAAGAAAAACAGCTCTTCCGAAGGATCTTCTGTACGTACTTGAAAAGGATCAGACAGAAGAAGAAAATTTATCCAACAATAAAAATCTAAATCTTACTTATAGTGCCCCGGTATCCTTAAAGTTAGTATAATTCCTTACTATAATCATCCAATCATATTTCTGAATATTTTATTTTTAACGTATGTATATTTAGAATACATCATGGAGTTAAAATATTTAATTGATCGGACGATATAATAATAAAAGTTCCCCCAATGCGCGTTGTTGCTGGAGTTGAAAGTTTGGTTTGTATTACTCTTAAATGGGATCCGCTGAAAGCTGCTTAATGTTATTATGACTTTAACATTAAAATTTTCTTTTAGTAAAAAAAATTATCTTTTTCTTTTTTTCATAGATAAAATTTAATGAAGGAATCACGAAAGATTATAGTTTCTTTATGTAATTTTTTCTTGATAAGAACTAATTTTGGTAACAAGTAACAAGACTTTCAGCTTTAAAATATAATAAACCTTTTTTCAGATTAACATCCGTGAAACCAACTGAAATTTCTATGCCAAGCCGCAAGAATAATCCAGAAGTCGTGTCTCCAAGGCTTCCCAGGCGTGCTGCTAACATTTCTAATACAAAACTGGATGTGTAAGTTAACCGTCAGCTTTAAAACTAAAATAATCTTTAATGCATGAAATATTTTTAGGCATTCGTAAATATTTCGCTAAATTTAAATACATAAATGCAAACTGACTTTTTTCAAAAGTATTTTATTATTAATAATAAAGGAAAAGTAAATATATCCTCCTGTTTTTAGTTTTTAAATTTAACGTAGATATTGCGTTTCGTAAAAACGTAGTAGATGATTTATCTTCAGCTTAATAATATTCATTAAGTATGCATGATAGCTTTTCTCTTTGCATATTCACTGCTTCTTCCAATTAGAAATTCTGTAAAGCGCTATCTATTCCTTACTTTTTAACCATTTATTCTAAAAAGCAAAAAAAGTAATTTTTAATTTTCTTCCAAATAAAATTTTTCTTATTTTATGCTTCAGGTTCCATATGAGTAAAACTATTCCAGATTAATTCCACTCCTTAGACAATCAAATGGATAAGGTTACATTGAAGTTTTTAATTTTTATTACTCATTTTTATACTATAATATCTATATTATATATTATACAATTTAAAACACTTATAAAAATGTTTAATGCAAATTCATATTTAAACTATGTTGTGATATAAATTTACGAATTAATATGTGATGAAACATTGCATATTTTTTTTATAAATTCCTGATTTGCCAAAAATGAATTTTCTATCAGAGTTAGTTATTTTTCAATCAACAATTTTTAATAAAGAGTATTAGCACCAAGATTTGATATAGCAATGCTATCCATATTTCCAGTCCTTTAGTTTGTTTAAATTTTAATCTTTGTCACATCCATATGTATTTATTTTAAGAAAAATAAAAATAATATAATTGTTCAGAAACTACAGAAATTTTGAGATTTTATAAAATTAATATTTAAAAGGCTTAGTTTCATAATGGTATACTTTACAGTCATACTTTACAGTACATATTTACGGTCATATACTTTGTCAGATAATTAATACATAATTATCTTTGATATTATCTTTTTAAATAGAGTAAATTTCAAATATCTGAAATTCTAAATAACATGCTGAATAGTATATTAGATTTTTAACATGTTTAATTTTTTAGAAAAGTATATATTTTTAATACTACTACATTTTATACCTAAGTTATTGTTAAAACCTGAATTATAAATATAAATAATATATAATCGATAGAGATTAGAATTATAAAATAAAATATGAATATTCTTCTTTTTTTAAATTTTTTTTCTATGAGTATTTTAATCTGTTGAAAACAATTAAACTTGACAATTAAATTGTTAAGAAAACAATTTTTGTTTAATGTTTTATTATCAGAAAATGAAAGTTAAAATTCACTCCTTTTTTATTAAGACATTAGAATATACATTAATAAAAATTATTTAAACATCATATTTTGCTAAAAATATTAATATGTATATTGTATTATTAAAGATGAAACAATGAGGGAAAAATTAACATAGTTTAATTTGAAAATAATTGAAGATTGCTTTATTTTTTTAAAAAAACCGATCATTAACACAACGTAAAATAATCTTAGAAAATATTTACACTAAGAGATATTTTTCTCTCATTTCTTTTCAGTTATGTTGATTGTTTGTACATAATATTGTATGCTTTTGCTTTTTTAGTAACGCTAAATTTAATTTTTATTGGAGTGACTTGAAGTTTAATGTTTATCTTATTTTCAACTAAAACACTTCACAAATGTTTCTACTTAATGCCATCACCTAAATAATAATGTAAAATTCTTAACTGATTTAAAGTCAAACTCTTCTTAACATCTAACATTTAAAATTTTATATGGCAGATCAGATAATTTTGCTTGTTAATTTTCGTACTTTGACCGGCAGTCTCGAATAAAAACATGAGAGGTCATTCTTCAGTAGATTTTCTCGGAGTTCAGGTTTTAAAAGTGCTAGTAACGTTTCTTACAACTACATCACGTGCCAGGATCATATGCTATTAACAATGAAATTTCGTTATTGCAATTATAATTTAGAGAAAAATACTTATGGAATGATCTTTCTTCCAATTTCTTATTAACTAAAACAATTTGCTTGTTTCTGATTTATTTTTTTACATTAATAAAATCAATTTTAAGGCTTCTTTTCTTCTCCTTATTTCCAAGTCATTTGCTACGATTTTTACGTATAATTTTTACCATTTTCAATAGTTCGGCAATTTAAAAATAATGATTTTCAATTTTTCAGGATTGTATAAACTTTTCCGATGGAAGATTCGAATGATAAATTAACGTCTTGAATGCGTTTAATGACTTCTTAATTTTACAATATTGCACAGTTTTAATTGAGCGGAATAATTGAATTTCCATTGTTAATTGTAATTCACTTATAAACAGATTTTGATGAACATAATTAAATTTGATGACATAATACGTATTTAATATTTAATATAGTAGACTTTTTAATCATATATAATTCTAATACATTAACTTGTCTTTTACAATTTACGTATCTCTTTTTTGCGACAGAAGGAAAAATCTTTTAAGCATCCCTGCCAATGCAGACTGGCGAGGAATGTGGATTCCCTTGTTGCTGGTGTTGCAACAAAGTGCTATCAACTAATAAACTTCCTGTGTTTCTCTGGTAGTGCTTACTAGCAAAACTGCAGGAACTACTCCAGAAGGCGTTCTTAATTTCCACTCAGACCAAAGTTGCTCTTTAGTGCCTCAGTCTAATTCTCTTTTAATCTGCCCCTTTGATCTATTATTACATCGATTGTAAATTTTCTTTTATGAATCCTATTTTTTTTCGCACAGCGTTAAGCCAATTCTTCTTAACACAATTCTCGTTATCATCTTGTTAAGCAGTATTCTCTCGATTACTCTGGCGACATCTGCTATCAGGCATAGTTGCCTGTATGATTTCGTATATTCCTAGGTGTTCACTGCCTATACCAGTTCCGCTTTCATAGTGGATCGACTTCGCTGGCTACATAAACGAATCCTTTATTCCAACGAATTCATCCCTTTCATTTGCTGTGTCAGCTGCCGGAAACGTGTCCCTTATAATGCCCTCTTCTACGACCAGTGCTAGTGATGTTGCATATGGTGGGAGTTTTTTTAGCAGCAACCTTATATGCCATTCCCCACGGAAATTCGTTCAGCTTCGCCATCATTTGAAACCATGCACGTCTTTTGGCTTCGCGTATCTCCTTATCTTGCGATTATCCATAGAACTATCGTTATCTGAAACTTATTTGTTTTCATTCTGTTCATGTCAGGAACGAGTCTTTGCTATCCCTTCTGCATGTTCTCCGTTGTTTGAAAGATTATGTGTCGTATTACGCATTGAAAGATTACTCTTGTGATGTGTCGCCATCTCAGGGTCGACAGTGGTCCAGGTCTGTTGTGCCACAATTATGGTTTATTATGAAGGATCTGATCCATGGAACCGAATGCATGTAACTGCTCCGTAGACATTCAGGAGTAGTAAATTGTTCGTGAAGATCCATTTTTAAAGTATGCCCCTTGTGTTTAGTAATGCTGAACCCCCGGTGTCGACATTCTCGCGTTAAAATCTCTTATTATTGTTTTTCTTGCATTTGGCTAAGCGGATGTCTTTGGCCTTTTTTTTTATATGTCATCACATACAAGGCCTCAAATTCCTATATCCCGGTTCTGTTGCCGACTATGGGTGATACATGTATCTCGTCAGCACTGCATTCTGCCGCTTCCAATACTGCTGACGTTTCTTCTGCCGTGGCCGTGATATCCACGTGCAGAATTAATGTTATCTCGCCTAATTTAGTTCGCGGCTTTCTGTTACATCTCTCTGCCACAACCACAAATTTAAAATATTTTACGTATTATTTCCATTCATTCTAAAAGTTATGAATGAAATTCATTCAAAAAAAAATCTGTTTTGATTATATAGGTTTTTCTTATTCGAATCTTCCAAATCAATTGAAATTTGTTTGACCTTATTTTTATAAAAATCTTTAATTTCTTTGCTCCTTATCGTAATTTACCGTCAAATAATAAATAATGGATTTATATAAAAAAATTAGATAATTTTTTAAATTCCCGACAAAAGCTTGATATTTTGGTTGCATACGTGCCAAATTTAATATGATATTCTTTAAGAATTACATTATCAACTATATTTTTCAATTCTCAATTTTGTGATATGAGTCATACACGAAGAAGAAAACAAGAAAAGAATTTTATAATGTGAAGTAATAAATTTTGCATGGAAATCCGTATAATTAGCCAAATTTGATGTAGTAGAAAAATCAGATTTATTATATCGAATTATTAAATCTGATTCTTTATGATATTATTCGCTCTGGTCGGAAAAAAATTAAAGTATATTATAGACAATGTAGTAACGTAGAAGCGCCAGTGTGTAATTAAAATTTTCTACTAATTTTCTCCCACAATTTATTTTCGAGAAATTTTTATTCTATTTTTTATTTCATTTTACAATTTTTATTATCTTACTTTCGTTCACCATTAGTAGTATATCATTTCACTTTCTTTGATAATAATTTAATACAGCTCTATCGATATAATTCACTTTTGATTAGAAAAACTTAATATTTTTTTAAATAATGACACATTATATAACAACAATAAAGGTATAAAAATTATATATCTAAATCGAAGTTTAAAAAAGAGAAAAGTTTGAATTATCGTATGAGAAAAATATTTGAAAGTTTATAAATAAAACGAGAAAATAACTTAAAATTTTAAAAAAGTATTGATGATTAATTTTTCCAATTGATACGTGACTGGTCATACATAATTTATGATATTGCTTTTAAAAAATTCGAAATTTTTTAATTATATAATTATGTGTTAACCCTTTTGAAATTAATTTTGTACTTAACCTCTGCATAAAACATTTTATTCTTGTTATATACTGATTATAAATAAATATTTTGCTTAACCTTTTCAATAACCCATTACGTTGTTCATATCCGCGATTATTTTGTGCATGTCATATTTTTTCGTAACAAAGAGTAGCATTTTTGAATTAAATTAAAAGCTTAACTAACCGAAAAAAATCCACTGACGGCCAGGGAATCAACTGAGAGCCCGCCTGGGTCGCCGACAAACCAAAGACGATTGCGAGAAAACGTATTTTCGAGGCTCACCGGCGGCACTCAAGATACGGACCAGCAAGTTGGAAGAGGAATCATCTCTCAATTTTCAGGAAGAGTTAGTATAATTCATATATTTCAAAACTATTCAAAGTAGTCGCTTTAATGTTATAGAACTTCAATATGTAAAGTCTTAAATTGCTTGATAAAACATTCTAAAAAAAAAAATTTTTTTAAAGCTTCTTGTGAAATTTTTGCTTATTAAAAACTTATTAATTCATCATTAAGATGAAAAATGAAATGAGAAAAATCCAAAAATATTTCAGGTCAATATGAAAGCTCCTTTGGGCTGTGCATATATTGCCTCTGGACACTCTCACGCCGTTTTGTCCGTTTTCGCAACCAATAACCTCCTATTCACTGCTTCAAAAGGTTTGTAGTATTATCTTACATGAAAAATAAACTTTTTATAAAAATTTTCCAATTCGCATTATTCGACTTTTCCACCGGTAAGTCGATTGAAAGATATGTTATTTCAATTTTTCAGATAGATCCGTAAAGGTATGGGATCTTATGACCGGAATGGAGATACAGTCTATGACAGGTCATCCGAATAACGTGGAAGTTGTGAAATATTGCGAATCGAGGAATTTGCTGTTTTCTGTTTCCTCGGCCTATGTCAAAGTATGGGATTTGAGGGATTCTCCCTCTCGCTGCATAAAAACACTGTGGTAATTAAAAATAAATAATTTTACGAAAATCATTAGACAAAAGAAACTGAAAATAATAATATATAAAATAAAAAAGTAAAATCGGTCTTCAATTTTTCGCCGTTGCAATAAAAATTATCATTATTCATTTTATTATCATTGTTGTAATTCTGACAATTAAAAACAAAAAATTTCAGTTCTTCAGGATTGACGGTTAATGGTACCATACCGTTGACAACAACCTCTCGCACTGTAACCATTCCTCAAGGAGAAACGCAACTCAATGACATAGCTCTGAATGAGAATGGAACCATTCTCTATACAGCTGCTGGAGATAGAGTTAGAGTGTGGGACCTGCGAAAGTATGATTTTACAATAATTCAGAACGCACAAATATTACATGTTATCTGTAGTTAAATATTTCTTTAATTTCAACTTCAATCTCCATTCTTTTGTTGCATTATTGAAAATGTTACTATATTTTTAGAATGAGCACCACTGGCAAACTTGCCGGTGGCCACCAGGCAGCCGTGATGTGTTTAGCCGTCGGTACCATGTCTGAAAACGAAGATATTGTTGTCACCGGCTCGAAGGACCATTACATCAAAGTTTTCGAGGTAAACGGGGAAACTGGCGGCATATTTTCCCCAAAAATGAATTTGAATCCACCTCATTACGACGGAATACAATCATTGGCACTTCATAATGATATTTTGTTTTCTGGATCTCGCGATATGTGTATTAAAAAATGGGATTTGTCTCGACAGGAATTGATTCAGGTAAATTAAAATGATAATTATTTATTAGTAATTATCGGAATAATAAGTCTGTTATAAACTTTTGTATGATTATAGTCGATAAATAACGCTCATTCAAATTGGATTTGTGGCCTTGTTATAATGCCCGGGACCCAGCAGTTGGTTTCCGGTTGCCGAAGTGGAATGCTCCGAGTGTGGTCCGTGGATTCGTGCATGCTACTGGGGGAAGTTAGAGCTCACGATTCGCCCATAAACGACGTTGCGGTTAATTCGAGCCATGTTTTTACTGCGTCGAAGTAAGTTTTCTCCAAAATAATGTTATTGCAAGGCTTTAAACGGGATGGAAAACCTATTTTCTTTTTCTTCATTTGAAAATTCAATCAATGTCATCCTATATTACTTAATGTCCGGATTATAATATTTTTTTTTAATGGTAAAATTTAAAAGACATAAATTTACAGCAGTGGAGAAGTGAAGTTATGGCGCCCCCATCAGTATATCTCCACTCAAATGTCCATGTCCACTGGGAAAATGTTTCAGCTTTCTCTATAAAAAGACTTTTCTGTAAGTAATCGTTCGCACCCAATTAATTAGTTTGTGAGCGTCATCTAACTGCATAGTAAATATTTTACATTCATAGCTTGGATGATCCAGCAAATTTCTCAATCATTCGTTTGTTCCTTTTTAATTTTACATGTTTTGTTGCCATTTGTGAATAACTATGTACTGCAATTTAAAAGGCTTACTTACTAGTAACATAGGATGAAGATCTTATCACTGGTTTTGGCTTATAAAGAAATCTCCTCTTTTTCCGTCTTTCATTTGTTTTGCAGCTTGTGATTTATCATTCATTCCTTCTTTCGTTCATTTACTTTTTTGCTCATATATACATTATAACTTCAAATTCTTTTTAGCTTGGAGAACAATATTTTTGATGAATTAAATCATTAATTATTTGATTAAGAAAATACATACATAAATGTTTGTTCATTAATTATAAAATATTAATTTTTTTGAAAATTTTTAATTATTCATGCAGCGATGGAAGCGTACGACTTTGGAAATCTCAAAGTATAAGATTTTCGAATGAAAAATCCCCGCTTAAAGAGCGAGCAAGTCCAAATTTCAATTCCAGCCTAGGCCGCTCTAGTCCACGAACTGCTTGGGTTTCCTGATGGATCACATATGTATGAATAAATACGACGATCATCGCCGCTGGGTTTGGGATACTCATCGATTTCATTGTTCAGCACCCGATCAAAGCATCATATTTATTATTAATAATTTTTTGTTCCATGTACAACATAATGATGCACATTGTAGAAATGCTTTCATCAATCGAAGAGCTAATTTTATTGTTAACTGAAGAATGATGAAAAAGTGCCAAAAAAACATTAAAAATTTAGATTGTAGTACCTTTTTTTGCGATATTTTCTCGAATCAACAATCCGAAAATTCGAGGCTGCATTAGTTATAAATCATTTTCTGTGTTATCGTTTTTAGTATATAAAAGTAAATTTTAGTTGCATTTCTCAATGCAACTATATTTCGAAGTGCTGTGACCCCTTGGTACAGGGATTGCCTTTATTTATTTATATTTTATTTTATTCACGTTAAGAGCAGAGTGTAAATCTTTAGCCTCCAGACGTAGACAAGTTATTGTTTTTTAAAATTATTACTTCACATCAAGATAAATACATCAAAATAATTTTGTCTGTAATAAAAAAAAATATAAGTTTAAAAGATATAACTGTTTTCGGACTATCATTTTGTTCAAGGAAAAAATAAAAAGTAATGCTTTCAGAATTTCAAAATAATACTCATATTGAAAATTAATTTCAAATGAAATTCTTTCGAAGTAAATTATTGCATTTTAAAGTAATGTGTAACTTCTATAGTTCAATAGCACTAATAAATAATTACTAAAAAACAAAAATAGTAACATTAATATTTTTTTAACCAAAATATTTACTTTTTATTTCTTCCCGATGAAAATTATATTAAATATAAGTTACGCGATATTAAAGTAAAAAGTCAGAACTGCAAATGTATAAATATATCACAAATAGAGAATTTGGATAAAAAAGAGCATTTAGCTATTTGAATTTCTATTTATACGACTTTTAAATTTATATTTCACTTATATTCTGTATATAACAGATAAAATGAATATAATCCCCCAATATAAAAGAAACAAAATTCCAACTGAATAGTTTTACAAATCATTTTCCTTACAATAGCCCGAATGTGAGGGCCAGAGAATTGTTTTTAAAATTACTTAAATTTTAATTGATATTTCAAAAGGCAACTGAAAGATAAATGATCAGTATTATTTGATACGTTAATATTATTTATTTCAAAATCATAACGGTTAGAAAATGTTTAATAAAAATCACAATGTTTGTTCAAGAATATAAATGTATGGCCTTTTTTGGATAATAATATGATATGTTATTTATCGTATTAAACGCATTTGAAGTGTACTTCAAATTAAAATCCTTTATAACTGATCATGATATGAATGGAACGAAATAATAATTATTGATATCGGAAACATTCAAATTTGATGATTTAAAGATATAATTTTTATCTTAATGAAATATTAGGTAATTATATAATATATTTAAACTATAACTCGGATTTTATACGTAAATTGCGTGATTTGTTTATAAAAACAAAATCCTTTGTTTTTCTGGAGAGAAGCAAATTCAGAATAATTTTAAATATTTAAAAATTATTTTTCTTTTGTAGGTAACATAAGCAAAATATTATGTATTGATATTTTCTGAAAAAATATGCTGATAAAATTTTTCCCAAAGTTTGCGCTGAACAGTAATGAGTAAGAATTATTTTTAAATTATTTCCGTATTTATTCGCCTTGTGGGAATTTTAAATCAGTTATTTAATTTAATACGCCAATTATTATTTCTTTTTTCGTTAAGATAATTCTTATAAGCTTTCGATGACAGTTTAATAGTCAGCAAGTATTATATTTGCAGCGAGTCGAGTCAATTTGCTGACCATTACCAAATCTATAAATTCAATATTTTCGGGAAAATTTAAAGCGTGGCTGAATGCCCAAGTTTTTTCTTATTTTAAAAATAATGGAAATCAGTCCTGATGACTAAAATATCCGCATATGAAACGCTTATTTTTAAAATGTAGATTTTGCTACTTAACAATAGATTTATTGTTAAGATCTACGATGACGAAATATCCAAAGAAGTTCATATAAACCTAGAGATTAGTAATATTAATTAAATTTAATAGACAAAAAATTATTAAATAATGTAAATGATTTTTAAATCAGCAAAAATTTAAAATGAAATTAATTGAACTTAATGTTCGCATGTCAAATCATGTTTTTCGAATGAATGAAGAATTGTGAAATAACGGGATAAAGCTTTAAATTAAATTGTTCATATATTAGAAATGTAAAATTATTTTTATAATTTTAGAATTTGCTGACATTCCAGTCAATGTAAAAATGGCTTAAAATTCAGAAAATTCCTTTAAATAAATATATATATTTACTGATAACATTCCGAAAAAAGACAAAATTTGTTCCTAACAGTTCAATTACATGGAAAGTAGGTTTAGGAACTAGATTCATCTTTTGTCTGTTTTAAATGATGTAATATTTCATTTGGTGGATCGAAAAAATTGATCAACGGAAACTGTAAAATAAAGGCAGACGATTTACGGTTACTGTGTTGAATTGTGGAAAAAAAAAAATCAATTTCTGAAAATGTGTATAGTAACTCAAAACTATATAAAGCAAAATTTTCTTAAACAAATTTCTGAACGATTTTTTTACTTATATAAAAGCTTCTGTTTATGATTTTAACGTTAATTAAAACGTGTTTAGGTTTTTAAAATTACGTTAATCTTTCGGATAAGAGTTACATTGATTTTAAAGATTTTTATCACGAGAAAAAGATGCGGCGCATTTAAAATTTCATCGTTTTTGGGATTTTTTTTAATTATAGTATTTAATTTAACCGTTAAAAGCTGTTCTTGTTCATAACCCAAATTCCCAAATGAGAGAAATACATTCGAGGGTTTGGAATTATGTTAAATTTTGTTTCTCCCATTTTCGATAGTCAATTTCGTATGCTTTGTGCGCGTTGATAGTTGAACCTAATTTAAAACGAAAAAAATTGAAAATGATTTGCTTTGCATATACATTCGCATGCAAATTTTACTCCTATTGCGATGGAAATAGAATGAGAATGTTGAGACGTAATCATTCGAAACGTCTTCGTTCTCTAATGTCCAACTTTACTAGTGTTATTCTTTGATATATTGAAATAACAAAAGGAAGGGAAATTCAGTCGACCAAAAGATAATTGCATCATTTAGCTTCTAGATAAAAATAAATCAATTTCTTAAGACTTTCATAATATTTATTTTATTTTATTTAAAAACAGGTGTTGAGAAGTGAATGTAATTTTTTGAAATCGAGTTGCAGAATAAGAGACGATGTACAAAATCAATGTAAAAATATATTTATAGATGATGTAAATGCGGAATTGTTTATATTAGGAATAAATTACTATATTTTATTTTACTATTTTTTTAATTGAAATCATTAAATGAAAACAAAGCTGCACTTGTAATTGGTGTGTCACACTTAATATTTATGTAGGTGTTGTAATTTTATATATATATATATACACACATACATATGTGCATGTATTAAGTGAGACATTTGATAATGATAATTTTATTAACAACTTTAAAAGTATTAGTTTAAAAAATTGTCATTTTTGTGTTGGCGGCAATCTTTCATTTACAAACGGGGTCTGTTTATCTTTTACATAAACGCTTTCAGTTAAAAAATAATTTTTGGAATTTGAATTTGATAGCAATTGTCAATCAGATGTAATAAAAATCGAATTCGGCATAAAATCTTATGATTTTGACGAAAAACTAAGAAACGACTGGATTAATTAGTGAAGGATTCCGCCTTTTTCGAAAATAATGATCATTTCGTCCTATTAATGTATAAAATGTGACTGTACCGCGGCTAAAGATATAAGTTGTGCGATGAAAGCTTTCCCGATTGGTGTTTGCTTGCGTGTGGGAATTTTCTGCACTTAAAATAGGAATTCGGCGGGTGGGGACATGACGGATGCCTTCCCGGCGAAATACGGAAGAAATCCGGGACGCAGGTCTTTCCGCTGCCGGAAAAGCCGTCTCCCGATCGATCGAACCGACAGAACGCTTAGCGGGTCCGCGCCTTATTCGCGGCACAGAAAACCGCATGCAGGCTTCGGGGTCCGCGCCGTTCTTCGACCTCTCCGCACGACCGTCCCCGGTCGGTCCGTTGCAGGTTTCAAGTGCAAGTCGGTGTAAAATTCCCTTGCACTTGGTTCACCGCTGTCCGAGGCGGTTAACCGATCGAAAACGTGCCGGACTCCGAAAGAAACCGGGTCGCGAAACCTGGAGACCACGAACGGGAGACGACTTTTCCTTCCGAGGAGTCACCCTCGAGGGGGGGGGGGGAAGCTTTCGCCAGGCGTTCGAATTTTTTCAACCGCTCCAGCTTTTATCTTTAACGTTCGCACATTTTCTGGAATTTCAAATGATAAATCGCGCTAGACGGAAATTGTGGAGAAAATTGACGGAAGGAAAAAAAGACGGGAAACCGGGTTGAAATATACGGCTGATTCCGCCGAAGCTTTTTTCTTTTCACATTTTCCATCCGCTTTCCTCCGCCCGCCTGGAAAATTGAGATTCCGGTTCCGAATGAGTTTCGCCTCCGAATTGCGACGACGTTGACCGCTCGCGGGAATGTTTTGCGATCGTCGGACCGACGCTCGGCAGGCGATTTCCGACGCGGATCGTCGTTGGGTCGATTCCTTTCCGTTTTCCGACGGCGCCCGGAGCTTTTTCATTTTTCATTTTTAATCGCAACGCGAATTTCAAATAAAGTCGCGGCCCGCACACCCATCTGTCAGGATATTAATAGAAGATGCTGAATTCCTCTTGTGTGAAATACTTAACTAGATCTCTCTGCTCACTAGAGTGAAGATGTGGGGTGAAACAGAAAGCTGGTGTGCTCAAACCCACACCATCAGAATGAGACATCAATGGGGAGTTTGTTTGTTTCAGTGTCAGAGATGGGGGTAGTTCTAAACTAAATGAGAACTTGCCAGCCATAACTGAGCCATAGGAATTGGGAATGTGCTTGAAAACAGACCATTTAGATGCAGAGCTGTCAACTTTCCTGGCACATCAGTGTTTTTCAGTTTTCATGCAGTACCTTTCCCTCTCCATGAAAGTCTTGCTTCTTCACCTTGCTCCAGTTCAAAAAATAACAAGTGTCCACAGGTCTACCCCGAAATCTGTGATCTACTCGTTCCTACATTTCTACAAGTTATCTCTAACCTTAAATTTGGCTCAAACAGCTGTCACTTCAGCAAAATGTGTGAAAGGAACCAGACTGTGTCTCCAACTACAGTCTACAGAGTATAGCAAATACCACTGCAGAACTCATCTTCCTACTCTGACAAGTGTAGTTAATGAAGTGCAGGCCAAAATCTTGCAGTAAGTTGCTTTAT